>SDVV010009166.1:0-16836 GCA_016164225.1 Gammarus roeselii
TTTACGATACCTTTGGTAACCGAGTGCAATTTCAATTGCAAAGTATTTAACGCCTTTTCAATGAAAGGCAGGAGACGTTGTATTGCAATTCATTGCAAGACATGTTACATAAATGCAATTTTATTGTTAGGCATTCGAGTTAAATTTAAGATATTGCAAACAATCATTCATAATTTTTATTTTATTGAGAAAATATTTTTAACACTTATATATCAAGGAATAACATGGGTTTATCATTTTTTCGAGAACATAACTATTCACTCCGAAAATCGACGGGAACATTTGTACGAAACGTGAATAATGATTTCGACTACCACTCTGGTCTTATCTTGATCAGCGATATCAGAGGCACTCAGCTGTCCCTTTATCGATGATGAGCATTATTTCTCGGCTAGAGGTGTCGGCTCATCATATTGGTGTAGGATTTATCATCTATGTGTCTTTTGTTTCTCTGGTCTGTTTGGGTTCTAGACTGTTGCCATTAGTACACAATCTAGATAGATGGACACCTTTGAGAGTTTTGTATGCATAACTTCAAAACCTACCCTAGTTACCAAAAGATTGTATTTAGACTTCAGCGAACTTTTTTCTCGACGCTAATTTTTAAATTATAGTTACATGTTTATGACATTGAATCTTTTCAGGATGTTTCTTGCTGGCGCCGACATTCCCATTCACTATATTCCCGCAGATATCCAAAATATGCATAACTCTCATATCACTCAAACATTTGGGACATGATTCTCGCTCTTCAAGTTTCATTTCCAACAATTTTGAAACAAAGTCATACATACAATTGATTTTATTATACAAATTTACACTTCTTATACGTGATACCGTTTTATTAGCCCATTTGATTACTCGGTTCCTTTCAACTTATCAGTTTTTTCTTCACATGACATCTCTTCGGGATCACTATCACACATTCCAATATCACAGTCACCGGCTTCCAATTCACTTAATGTATTACATGTTTTACCCATATATTAATTATTTTCCATATTGTCTAAGGCTTGGGTGTACTCCTCGCAATTCGATTTAGCCATTGTAACCCAATTTTTATACTATTTGCGTTTTGTTGTTAGAGGTAAAGCACTTTCTTTGCTGCTCGCACCCTGTTGAACACTGTCTATCTTATTATTCTGATACCCAAAGTCCGGTTTATTATGTTCTATCAATAAGCCCTGTGCATCCTCAGAGCTTGTTTTTCTCGTTCATTTTTAGGATTATCATATTTAAGATGATGATGACGTTTGAGATGACGCAGAAACCCGAACGTGGAACTTGATTTGCTTATTTTTCCTCCGCACTGCATATATTACATACCCCCGCGTTATCCTTTGCGTTACAATATTTCCATATCAAACTTGGCGACATCTTTCTACAACAAAAGTATACCGTTAACTAGATGGGAACAAATCTGATTCCAATTTATATTTACTTTTATATGTATATACAGGGACGGTGCCGGCACCGGTGCCAGCACCATGTACATGTATCGATGTGCTTCTGGCTCGTGTGCTACATAAGTGTTAGCCCACGCACAACTTTTCAAACCCCTTGGTTCTCTGGCAAAGTTATTTACAGTCTTGAAATGCAGTTACCATTCATATTATACTAATAAGATAGTCATTGCAAACAATATAAACTGCTGGAACGCGGATTTGCTTAACTGCAATCTCATTCTCCTGGGAATAACAAGGAGCGAGTGCAATATTGCTAAGCAAGGAGCGGGTGCAATATTGCTAAACAAGGAAAGGGCGCAATATTGATAAACAAGGAGCGGGTGAAATATTGCTAAACAAGGAGCGGGCTCAATATTGCTACTCAGCTAGTCAAATATTTCTTCATATAGTATTTTTAGACTTCAAATGTTGTGTTATATATTTGTAGCCTCATAATTCAGTGAATAAATGGGTATTTGTTAATAAGTTGGCATCTATACCCTTTATGTGCATACCTATAAATTCCATCGTAAAGCGCTGTATGTAGGGATAAACTACTATAGTTCAACGACCCTCGCTGTTCTGTCAGGCAAATGAACTAGGCATTATATTTAGCTTTAAAAGTGCACTAGACTTGGAATATTTCATCAATTCGTTAGGCTAGGTTAGTGTTAGAACACCATTTTTTCGACCAGGAAGAATTCAATCATTTTGCCACGCAGACGCGTTCAAGTTCAACAGCTGAATGCGGCCGCTGATCCAAGTAATTTAACAAACACGTGAATGAGCAAAATTTATGTATTGTTAGGAAGCCAAACTATTGTGTACCAACGATCACCGGTTTTATGGAAGTTGAACAGCTCGGAGAGTTGGCGCTGAGTAGTAATAGTTCTAGAACGTGTTCACACAAGCAGAATGGCAAAATATTCTTCTTCTTCAAAGCACTGGTCATTCGTGCGCATTTCTTCAGATGGTAATTGTTAATACGTTCCAGAAATTAAATTAGACTATTTTGAGGCTTTAAATGACTGTCATGTTATTAAATGGACCATATTTCACCTATATAAGTTGCAAACATAACTTTTATGGTGCGAAATCAAGTGCACATTTAAATGAGATGAATTGGTTCCAATGCCAAGTTGAACGTTTTGTATGAAGTTACCAACACTTCGCCGTACCTGCTCCACCTCACTTCTCTTCCGGTTGTTTATACGTTCATTTTCCAACCTTCCTGTGGTCTCTGGGGTTCCTTGTAATGTTAATTCACTTAAATATATTTCTACAAAGATTGTAACCCCAAGGCCATACTGCGGGACTGTGGGAAGGCTGTTCAAATTGAGAGAGACGTCGGATCGATCTATAGTGTGAATAATTTTATGGGAACTGGAGCAATTTGTTTCCCCGTATTTGATGTCAGATAAAAGTCTTCATTTAGAGGAAAAAATAAAATGTCCCACTGCATGTGCACCTACATTGATCCTTAGGTTGGACCATGAACACCGGCATACATCCGTCAACCCAACATTATGATATTTGACACGTGGTTCTTAAAATAAATAACGCTGTCTAAGTGATGGAATGCAATTCAGCCACAGCACTTAGTTCTATCAAATTCCGCAGAGGAATTGATATGTTCGTTGAACATCAATACCTGGACCAGGTAACAGATCTCCATTAAATACATTGGGCGTAGCCCATCGGGAAAACATTGTAATTCGGTAAAGTGTAGTAATATGCAATATTCAATAAACATTAATGAAATCAATCATAAAAATCTCAAGTTAGTTCCAAATTTAAATTTAGAAGAGTCATAGTTTTCGTGTAATTATAAGTGAATTCATTTTTTTTCCACGTGTTTTAACACGTCCATCTACGGACCACACCAAAGATCAACTCAAAACATTGAAGTGAAAGGATCTAAATGATTCACTTTGTAAGGGCAGTCAGATCAATAGAACAGTTACGAATCCATCCATCCAATTCCAGCGGAGACTGATGTAACTGCTTCGTGTCGGCCATTTATTTTCCACCAGCATATTCTCCTTTAACAGACTAATTCGTCTTAGAATATTGCATGAACGAGAAGAAGAAGAGTCAGCACGGACCTCAATCACAATATCCAAACCAAAAAAAAAGTATTCCCAACACTTGTTCAATGTTGTGTTGAAAATCCCTGCTACGATGAAAGGATTTCGACAGCATTACGCTGGAAACCCGTAACGATAAAGAATGGATGGAATCTGCTCGGGCAGCGG
This sequence comes from Gammarus roeselii, assembly GCA_016164225.1. Taxonomy (NCBI): domain Eukaryota; kingdom Metazoa; phylum Arthropoda; class Malacostraca; order Amphipoda; family Gammaridae; genus Gammarus; species Gammarus roeselii. Next base: position 3,701 of record SDVV010009166.1, read on the forward strand.
TGCCGGTTTACGCCCTTAATACTGGGATCGAGAATTTGGTCACGTTCTCGTGGTTGCCAAAAATAACCGTAGAGTGCCCCCTCTCTACGCTCATTTTCGGCTACCACGCTCACCTGTTGTGCCGCTCTAATTCCTGACCGCACTTCATTCGTCACCTCGAGAATTGCTGCGAGGGTTATTCGGCGAGCACGTTTTCGTAATGGTTTGGCTACCACTCTCTTTGGGGCATCCGATGAGCAATGATTTACTACGTTTGAGGTCGTGAAAAACATTTATGATCTGAGTTCAAAAACCAATGTGGCACTAGCTTGGGATAAGCCCCGTTGGGCTAAATCGTAGCTGCCTCAGGTTGCCCAAGCCAAATTTCTACTTACTTATCGTTTTCTCCTAAATATCACAACAAAAAATAACGAAGAATAGTGGCATCTGCCTTACAACTACTACATGATCAAACAAAAATGAATGTACCATCGCATGCAAGAGTCGCATACCACACGTTTATATTCACACTGTTGAATCTTATTTTGTGAGAACTATGCCCTTCTATTTTTGTTATCTATCTAAAAATCTGGAATCGAGCAATGAATACAAAATAACGATGAAAGTTTCCCTTTACAATAATGTGTTGTTTGGTCGGAACCCATATAAGGTGATGAAGTGTGAGCTCAGTTCTAATTGCGCTATGTGTACAAACTGGGAAGGCATACCCAACAGCCAGAGGTTATGCCATCACCTGCGTGAGGGATGAACGAAAGCGTTGTTGTCACATTGATTCACAATTAATGTCATTTATGTCTTCTATCATCAGTGCACAAATTAATTGTCCCGTATTCTGATTGAAGTGGGGAGAAATTTTTACGATTAGCGAAATATGAGAATGAAGTCATTCCCAATTGAGTTTCCTGCACAAAGGAATAATTATTTTGTTGCTTTGTACATTTAACATCAATACAAACAGATCTATTATTTTCACCTGTCCATTATCTGTATCGTCCATTCTATGACTCATTCTATGACTCGCTTGTCATTGACTCGGTTGATCAGAAGCATCGCTTTCCAATGAGATGACACTTCAGATTTACAACGAAATATTTTAATTGAAATAATGGCGAAAGACTAACGCAGGTACATATTTATTTACAGGAATTATGCAGATCTGTTTGGGTCACCGGAGTGCGAGGCCAGCATGGCTTCGAATGCTGCAATCCCTTCATCGCATAGAGCGGCATTGTACACAGTTCATGATACGGTAGAGGTGCGCTAGACTGTGAAACTTTCACCACTTCTTCTGATAGACTAGTGTTAGTGTTGAACAATCTGCTATTCCTTTTTCTAAAAGCGCTCTGAATAATAAAATTATTCAAAAATATTTTAAGAAACATCAGTTTCTTGACCCATATGTCTTCTGCCAGACCAAGAAGAATTTAATCAATTTGCCATGCTTCCGCGATCAAGGTCAACAGATGAATTTGACCTTTGATCCAACTAATCTAACCATCACGTGCATGAACAAAAAATATATATTGTTAGGAAGCCAAACTATTATATAGCAGCAATTACCTGTTTCTATGGAAGTAGAGTAGCTCGGCGAGTTTGCGCTGGGTAGTGGAATTACTAGAACGTGTTCATGTATGCAGAATGTCAAAATGAGCTACTTCAAAACGCTATTCATTCGAGCGCGCGTCTTCAGGTGGTAATTATTAATACGCTCCAAAAAATATTTTAGACTATTTTGACACTTTAAACGACTGCCTTGTTTTTAAATGGACCATATTCCACTGATCCAATTTGTGAACAAAATTTCGATGACGCGAAATCTAGTGCCCCTAAAGGATCATACCTGCTGATATCAATGCTCTGCTTCTTCTCCCAAGTAGGGGCCAGCATAGCTATACTCCATAACGGCTCGACAATAATGGCGGGAACCACTGGCTCTGGGTTTCAATAATTTTTTATTATGTTTCGTAGGGCGTCCTAACCAATGGACTTTTCTATGACTGGTTACCACAAGTAACTAATTAACGTCGTGTTCGATAATTTATTATAATTTTGCTGCATATATAGCGTATAGGTAAAGTCAAATTTATTAAACATTTGGCATGACACATCTCCTCCTTATGAGAGAAATTATCGATACAACCGTTTATGAAGTAAGGACATTAAAATTATTACCAACATGAACATTTCAATTTATTTACTAATTTATCGCGCTCTATTGAGATTGTGTCCAGCGACGTATTAGTGAAGTGGACTATAGTTTTTCTTTAGCACACAGTTTACGTTGGCTTGTGGTTTTTGTTAGTGGTACTATTTCGGTTTGATCAGAAAAATGTTTCTTATTTCTAAGTCGGTGCATTCAAAGGCTCTTCAATACATTTTCTGTCACGCATAGATTTTCGTCACGTGTCATGGCAAGCGCTAACACGTCATCCAGAAAGGGCAGCCCAGCTATTGCGCTAAAAACATTTCAGCACACGCCCACTAGCGCCACTTCCCTTCAATGTTCGAAAGCTTCCAAGGCCTTCGTCTTGTTCATTAAATGAATTATTACGACTTCCATTCTCACTTGCATTCTTCCTGCATTCCATATTCTTTCTGCAGACTCTCTTTGAATCATTCATGGAATCATTTATATCCTCTATGCTCGTATTCGCTAGTTTAGATTACCCTTTCTGACACCTGCTGAACATTTTTTGTCCAAATGTCATATAAAATAGTTACATGGGCCTCGTACATATTAATGCATATTTTCCGCTAGCGGATTTCAATTTACTTTGAACCTACTCATGAGTTCAATATATATTCATAATTGTCCACCTGAAACAATACTGCGTTAGCACCCTATAGTGGCAGGAGCGGATGCAGCCACTCAATCAATAAACTGTCAGTTCAATGACACTGTGAGAACAGAAATGTTTCCTTCATTTCTTATCAATAAGCTAACTGTTTTTCACCAGAGTTGTTTCATATGCATGCAAATGCTGATATAAATAAATTTGACGAGCTCTATGGGTGTATATGCAATGCAGTGCTGGTGCCTGCGAGAGAAGCGTTCGGGATAAAAACGCCGCGCGGAATGCACGGGGTCCCAGGATGGACCAGGCATGTGGCTATCTTGCACGACGCAAGCGTAGCGGCTTATGTGCAGTGGCGAAATGCTGGGAAACCGCGAAATGCTCCCCTGCATAGGAAAAAAACAGAACGAATTACGCCTGCTAATACGTAATTCGCTTTTGTAAGAAACATGAGGACAAATTGTGTGCAACAAGTTCATGTGAAGAAATGATTAATCTGCGGATGATCGATTTCTGAGAAAAACTGAAAAATCTGAAACCGAAATATAGCTCTGTTTCTCAATGTGTGAATGGTATAACAGGAAAGGAAATATTGCTGAGATGTGGAGCGACCACTTTGATGGAATGATGAATAGTGTTAACAACGATGCTGACTCGAATATTGTGTTAATGAGGCCCTTAAACAGGAAAACAATGGGAATGATGATGAAGTCATTATGTGGGAGCTTTGATCAGCGGTTAAGAGATTACAAAACGGAAAGCTGTTGGGAAGGATGGTATACGGGCAGAAGTCTTTTAGCAAGGTCCTGTTCAATTTATCCTTGTCATGTCGATTTTCTTCACTGGCGGTGGTCTTTAGTTTAACTACCTATCACAGCTACTTAAGGATGTAGTCGTAAAACTTATCATAATGTGCGACAGTTGTTGGCAACAACGGGCAAATATCAATTGCCACTGCCTCGTCGGAGTTGCTATAAATGGAGATTCAGAACAGACTTGGCGAATGTCTCCAAACAACATCAAACCAATTTGGCTTTAAGCCTCAACATGGTGCGGAAATGGATATTTTTACCTTAAACAAACTATTAATTTCTAGGTCAGTAGAGGCTCGCTAATGGACCTTTGTTTTCTAAAAGCCGAAAAAAGGCATTTGACCACGTTAATTACTGGACACTGTTCAAAATAATAACTGAAAGGGGGGCGCCTGTGCACCTCATTCAACTATTAGAATACTCGTACGAACAACAACAATGTGCGGTACGGTGGGTAAGCTAAACATCAAATCCGTTCCGAACAACCAATTTGATAAGGCAGGGAGGCTGTAGACAAACAACACGAGCGTCTCGTTCTTAGCCGTGTTGGATGTCATATTGGCGATTGCTGTATTAACGCAATTAGCTATGCCGACGATATGGTTCTAATGCCCCTCATGTGGATGCCCTTCAAATTATGCTCCCTACTTAGGTCACTTGATAACAAACGACCATTGTGACATTGCAATTTCGGAAATTAAACGCGGTTGGCAATCAGCTTATAAGGAAATTCAACTTTTGCAGGACAGATTTTGAAATACAGCTCCTTAAAACCTACTGCTACCCTGTCCACTGTTGCTCACTGTGGAGTTAATTTAGGAAAGTCTCCTGCATAGCAAAAAACAACGCCTGCAAATACGCCCAAATTGCGTGCATCTAGTTTGAGTGAGAAAAAGATAAATGGGCGGATGATCGATTTCTGGAAAAAAAATAGAAATATGAAACCGGGAGACAGCTCTGTTTCTGAATGTGTGAATGGTATGAGAGGGGAAGGAAATATTGCTCAGATGTGACGCGACAACTTGGATGAAATAATGAACAATGATAATAACGATGCTGACTCGAATATTGTTTATGAGGCACTTAACCAGAAAAAAACAATGATAATGATGTTGAAGTCAATATGTGTGAGCCAGATCAGCGGTTAAGAGATGATAAAAATATGGAAAAGGTGTTAGGAAGGATGAAATCATCATGTTCAAATACTCAATATCATGTCTATTCTCTTCACTGGTTGTTCTATGTCTAACTCCCTACCAAAGTTACTTATGGATGTAGTTGTAAAACCTATCATAAAAACAAAGACAAAATTTGCGACAGATGTAGGCAACTACAGGCCAAAATCAATTGCTCCAGCCTCATCGAAGCTTCTAGAAATTGTGATTTAGAACAGACTTGGCGAATGTCTCCTAACCACATCAAACCCATTTGGCTTTGAGCCTCAAAATGGAACGGAAATAGCCATTTTCACCGTTAACGAACTATTAATTTCTTTGTCAGTAGAGGCGCGCAAATATTCCCGTGTTTTTTAGAGGCCAAAACCTCCGCGTTAATCACTGGACACTGTCCAAAATACAAATGGGAAGGGGGCGCGTGTTCTTTATATTACTAAAATACTGGTACGAACAACAACAATGTGTGCTACGGTGGGAAAGCTCAATATCAAATTCGCTTCGATTAACTAATGGAATAAGGCAGGGAGGCCTTCTTTCACCCCTCCTGTTCAATGTGTGTGTAGACAACCAACACGAGCGTCTCGCTCATAGCCGTGTTGGGTGTCTTATTAGCGACTGCTGTATTAACGCAATGAGCTATGCCGACGATATGGTGCTACTGGCCCCTCATGTGGATGCCCTTCAAATTATGCTAAATACATGCGAGGCGGAGGCCGCAACGCTAGATATTGAGTGCAACGTTAGCAAATCTGTGTGTTAATAAGACCGCGCACTATGCAGAGGTTCCAGTTCCGAATGAATAATGTGTTAAATGGTGCTCTGTTGGATAATGTGAATAGTTTTCCCCACTTAGGTCACTTAATAACAAACGACTGGTGTGGCAATTCTGATCTCAAGCAACTTCGGAAAATACAAGCAGTTGGCAATTAGCTTATAAGGAAACTTAACTCCTGCACGACAGATGTTAACATCAGCTCTTTAGAACCTGCTGCTACCCTATCTACTGTAACCCACTGTGGACTAAATTTAGGAGTCACCATCATTAAACTGAGAGTAACATAGAATGATATTTCCGGAGGCTGGTTGGTGTACCTAGACGAACGAGCGCAAACTTTGTAATCGCAGCACATGATGTTGACTGTCTTAAGGTACGAGCTAGAAGTGCTTATAGCCTCCAGGAACGTATTATTAAATCTAATAAGCCCTTCCTGGAGGCTTTATGTAACAGTAAGGGATACGAATTATCTCCAATAATAGAAAGGTGGGACAGAATAATGCTGGTGCAGGAATATCCCGATGTGAATAGAAATAATGTTTGACATCCGTCTTCCCTTCCATGCTGTGGTCCCATTGTATGTATGTATATAGATATTGGCCTGGAAGACGTCCCTGATAGGCTGGCTGATAGGTGGTTATGCGCTTTACCTCCATAACATTGAGCTTTGTTACATATATATTCATGTAGGAGAGGGACCTGAAATGTTGCCAGGCATTAACTCAACTCATGAATCTTTGTCGCGTATTTCATTCCTACTTTGTCATGTATCCATGTATGTTGCTTTGCTTCGTAATTCAAATGTATTGGTAGGGATGCTCTGTCAAACTTGTTTCTCTGTAATCATTATTGTACCATCAAATGCTTCATTAAGACTATTATTATTATGATTATTATTATCAATATTATTATAATTATTATTATTATTATTATTGTTATTATTAACCATTTGATGGTTTTCGGTTACATAAATTCTTTGATTTTAGGATCTCCGTCAGCGAATGGGGTGACGGAATGCCCGTGTTGTATTCAACACCACTATCGTAACTTCATACCTGACATTTGTTCCTATTCCTGCCACGATATATCGTGTGAAGCACACATACTTCCACCAGAATAATTGAATTTTAGAAGAAACAATTCGATGTGTAATCTTGACGTACACTACCACTAGAACAACTATATTTAGGAATAACAATGTCGATGTGTAACTTTGACAATTTTTTTAGTTGTTCCGGTAATTCACCCTTTGAAGTCGTTTTGGAAATCTGACATTTGCTGCGCACGTTTCGCCATCAATAATGTGGCCGGTTATTATTTGTCCGTCTATGGGTTCCACGGGTGGACGAGTAATGCCTATTTTTGGGATGATTGACGTGCAGTTGTTTCAATACGCCACGACGACATCATTTAGGATTTCCTACTATGTTTCCATTCATAATGCCCTTATTGAACAATCTTAGTTTTTCCTTCGTGGTATGAAATGAATTAATGACTCATTGTCCGCGAGGGGACACCCGTGCACGACGGAGTTTCTGACTTGGGAAGATAGTGTAACCTTCTCTTTTTTCGGATGACAGCTTATACATTTGTAACTGATTTACCTGCAGTTCAAGCTCGGTTGGCTCTAGGTCTTTTTCGAATTAGCTAGTAGTCAGGACAGACGATCACTTATGTAATTAAATATAGCAGATATGTGATTAATTGAATTATTCTACTGGCTCAACCGTAGGTTCGTTTCATTTCTGCTATCTTGTTTCATAACTGATAGACATGGCATTCTCAAAAACGTTTCAATAGTGGCACTTGTGATCGTGTCGTTTCTGAAACTAACTTCCCAGAAAGTATTCCCTGAACCTTTCTCTCCCAAATATTACTGCAAGTAGCTCCTTATCTACTGTACCATAACCTTCTTGGGCAGAAGTGATCGTTTTGGAAGCAAATTGGACTGAAATGAAAGCCTCATTGTGTTTCTGGTGTTGGATCGATGCAATGTCTCTTCGTTCTCGATCACATATTTTTTTTCTCATTTAACTTACTCAGAATGAATTTTCAATAGTTTCTAAGCATGGTCAATGAATTTCATTCCAGCCAATTCTTACGTTGTTATATTGAGTAAGGCGTACAATGACGAGAACGAACTTCTGAAATTGGATACGAATCTGTTATAATATGCACACAATCCCACAAAACTCTGCATCTATTTAGTATATGATGAACACTGAGCTTCTATGGCGACCGGAACTTTCTCGGGATTCGGTTTTGGGCTGTCGCTGGAATACTGGAACTTTCCACTCGTAATGGAGGGTACACGTTCAAAATTATTTTGTTTGTTATGTCGGTGCCATAGATTTTCGTCGCGTGTCATGGCAAGCACTAACACGTCATCCAGAAAGGGGAGTCAAGCTTTCGCGCTAAAAAATACTTCATCGTACCCACACTAGCACTACTTCCCGTCAGCTCAATGTCATAATCGGACACTGTCAGAATCGGACACTGTCATAACCACTAAAATTCTTTCAGCGCACAAACTTTCGTGCTATAAAATGTATCAGCACACGCGCACTTGCGCCACTCCGATGCAGCTCACTGTCATAACCGGACACTGTCATAACCGCTAAAATAAAAGCAGCAATACGTACCCTAGAATAATACGTACGTTTGCCCGTGGGTTAAAAACACGTACCTTTGCCCCGCGGGTTCGAAAACGCACCCCTAGGTTAGGTTTTTAAGTTTTATTAAAATACTAACCAGTACAATGGTACCTGCGTTCGACTGGTGGAACAACTCGTGGCTGATATGCCAGTTGGCGGATATGAAAGTGGCTGCTTCGACTGAGGAAGCTATGCACGTTCGCTGTTGAAAAATGGTACTTTAGTTCTGTTGTTGGAACATCTTGTGGCTGATATGGCATTTAGCGGATACGAAAAGGGTTTTTCTGACGTTAGCTATGAAAGAATTGATCGCCAGGAATAGCGACCCCCACAGAGTACCTGTGAAACGAGAGACAGGAAAATTGCACTCGCCGAAGATACGCTAGAAGGTAAGCAAATGTATTACTTACCTTCTAGCGTGTCACGTAAGCTAACGTTGACGTTGTGCGCGTTATTCATTGTGGGAATTTGTTGATCATTAATGATTAATGACATAGACTAATTCCAGATGTCAATAAGACTGCGACGACAAAGCAGGCCCATTCAGAGTGATCCAGCTACAATAATTGTTCCATCGCTTTATAAAATTGCTAACTCTTCTTCCGCAAAACATATTTTTTGGTACTATGTTAAAAACATCTGTATCGGAGCGGTCGACTTATTTGTTAACAGACGAATGGTTTACAGTCATCGTCTATCCCAATTTTGACAATTTTTTTTACTCCTTTTTTGTAGCCAATTGCCAAACAATCACCAAATTATTTGAATAATCCCTCCTCTGTAAACCTTTCTAATTTAAATGGATTACTCGGGCATATTCCGTGAAATAAAACTTTTTTTACATAAATCTATGCCAAATGGAGGTGACAAACGGTTATTGTCGTTTCACCAATAACTAAAATGGCATATTTTCCGTAAGCATTATCCCTCTGAGATGTCATACACACTTTGACACCATAAATATTTCGCAGCACACCTTCTGACAACAAACTCACCCGCGCCCTACACCGAAGCCTATTATGACTCACGTTGAGGCTCCGGTGGAAAGGAGACTCAAATCAAATCAAACAAGCTAACCGAACTGTTCGTATTCAATTCAAGCTCTATCGCACATTCACTCAATATGCACCGTGGTATTAATGGTGAGCGACTCATTTGAACACTAGCCCTCTCTGCATAAATCGACCTAGAATAGGGTTATTTCCATTAATGCACAACCCTTTACAGCCCCTTGCTCATGGAGTCACAGCCCCGATATAGCGTTGCTTGGTGGCTATTTCATTGTCAGCCACGAAGTCACCTCCGATGCCGTCCCTTTCCACTCCCTGCCGGAATTGCTGTGATGACCAATGTCGCTTACGCCGGAATGTGATGTTATTCTTGGCATAATAGTACTGAGCCTGCTCAGCAATGCTAGGCCAATTACGGCTTGTGTATAAGAGACCATTCAGAGAGTTGAATCGGTTCATGATGGATGTTCGTTGATGACCCTTTCGGGGCTAACCAAGGTGCCGTATTTTTTTAACCGTAATCAAATCTTGTGTAATTTTTCGTCGTGCGACTAATGCTAGTTGTCGTGGTACGTCTAGGCTAGTCTCGTCATAACTATGTTTTTTTTCTGCATTTATAACCACAAGTCGCTCATTTTTGGATGCGCACTCGTCGCAATTGTGATTCCCGTGATTCTCTCTCGTCTAACTGTACGTCCTTTAGCAGCTTTTCGTGTATGAATTTGGTATAGGTGAGCCCAGCGTTCGCGCTAAAATTATTAACGCAAACGCGCACTATCGCCACTTCACTTCACCTCACTGTCATGGCCGGACACTGTCATAACCGCTAAAAATCTTTCATCCCCCGTGCTTTCTACCTAACGATGATTCATCCCTCACGCATTTTCCACCACTTCAAAATCTGCCACTGTCATATCTGCCACTGTCATTACAACGAAACAGGCGTACCAACCTAACAGTTACCATTTTAATGAAACTTCAATAAAAAACGCTAAAAAACGGCATTACGTACCCTACAAAAATACGTATGTTTGCCCCGCGGGTTAGAAATACGTACCTTTGCCCCGCGGGTTAGAAACACGTACCCTAGGTTAGGTTAGGTTGGGCAGGAAAAGTTCCATTAAAGTGATAACCGGTCAAATGGTACGACTGGTGGCTGATTCTGACGTGGGCTGAAACAGATTTTAGGCAGAATGTCAGTGGCAGATATGACAGTGGCGGGTGTGACTGAGGAACGCTATGAATGTTCGCTGTTAAAAAATGGTACCTTAGGTAGGTAGCCGGTACAACTTGGGGCTGATAAGGCAGTTGGCGGAGATGATAGGGGTTGATCTGACGCTGGCTATATAAGAATTTAGCGCCAGGGATAGCGACCCTCCTAGAACGCATTCAGCTCGCATTCGGTGATCAACACCGTTATTAGCTTGGCCGAACGCATCCTTGTAATGAACTGATCCCGAAACAACCTAATTCTATAACAATCCTTGTTTACCTTAAACTCACTCTCATTCTGTATCATCCTAATGAATGATATGGCGCACCGATTGCCGGTTTCTGCGTTTAACCTTTTTTAAAGTTCGTAACTAGTTTTTTTTCGCTGATCTCAGGACTTGTAAGTTCCAAACGTGAATTGAGATAGTAAGTGTTCGAGGGCTTCCAGAAAGGGGACGATCATCAGGCGAACGTGGTACCCTTTTTCTCACAGTTTTATTCCTAACCTAAACCAAAAAACGTTTTTAACACTGCAATCTTCATAATTGTAACAATGTCCGAAGACCTGTGCAAGGGAACCCCAACAATAAAAACATTATTTGCTCGAGATATGCAGAAAAGGTTAAGGCCGAAGAGGTGTAGGGCCATGACTGCCTCGAATATGCTTCAATCGTTGCATTATAAATCACCGCACTGTACACAGTTACGTATACAGTTGGAATCACACATGTGATTATCGGCGAGACCCGCTGTCTCTGTATCTTACCTCTTTTCATAGTAAGCGTAGCAATGCATCCTAATCCATGGACAGTCACATGGCTTTCCTGTTCCTACATGTAAACGATTCACGTCACAGTTTATTGCTGCTTCTACTTTGGCTGAATGAAGAGCGTCCAGTAGAAGTCTAATTTATGAAACATATGGATATAACACGGATAATGAATTCTTTCGGGCGACCTTGCACAAGCGGGACCTTGTCACTCACACGGTTGGTATACAGGTGACCGTAACATAAACACGCTGCGGCGTACAAGTTTATAATTGTCAAAAGACACCAACATCCTTTGGGTGATTAGGTTACCTCTCAATAGTAGAGAGATTAGTTCTGAAGTAGAACGACACAGAGAGTTTCATGTTTTTGAGTAGTTGGGTCTGCAGTAAAGGTTCAAGATAACACACCATTTTTCGACTCATGTGCTGGTTTTGATGCCGGACACTGCTTCTGCAACGTACTACTGCATGCCACACCCGGAAGCTAACTAGCGGCGATTCTGATAGAATGAAGTAGGGAAGGTCCTAGGCGTATTTGCTGATAGTCACATTATAAGCATTAGTTGAGCAACAAAGGACCCACAGTGGGGCCAGGTACTGCGAGTTGAGTGCCAACCACTTGCTCCCAACCTTGGTGTGAGTCCGGCGCCTCTTCAAGGGCTTACGAATTTTCTTTCATGCGGCCCCAAGAAAATTTATGACTCAGAAATCAAGCTCGAACGTTCTGAAAATATAAGACTAGTTATAATGCAGGAACTTCATATCTTTGAAAGGTGACAATGAATTGAAACAATACGTGGAACTATTTTGACAGCGGACAAATTGTTTAAAGGGAGACCCTCTCTAAAGTTTATCTAACAAACATATTTTTGTTGCTCTTTCATTACCAAGTTTTCCAGATCTGCTCGGTGGCCGCGTGACACTGCTCGGTGGCCGCGTGACCTGGCCGCAAGTGGCTAGCGTGGTGGACTCCCCTCACCAGACTTCCATTGGGAGCTCGAGGTTGTAAGTTCGAACCTATCGACCTGACCCCGCGAGAGGCATTCTGCCCGATTTCTTGAATGGTTAAAACCCAGAACATAAACGAGTAGGTAAAAAGATTATATCAAGTGGCTGCTACGTTGCAACCCGCTACATAACTGAAAAGTCTGAAATTGATAAAAAAAATGTTTCAATAGAGAGCTGAACTGAGTTTCATTCATTTACTAATCGATCATTCATTTTTTATGTTTGGAGATAACCATTTTAAATCATCGTTCAGGAACTATCAGTTGACACATCTAGCTGGAATAATGAAATATTTTGATTAGAGCACCAGTGTTCATTTTTTTGTTTAAATCTCGATATATGTACGCAACAGTGTTCTAGAAACATTCTAAAACGATTTGACAAAATGTTTTGGCGGTATTGATTTACAAAGATGAATGTTTGTGACGTCGTAAGCTGTTTTGTTTTACCATTATCTTTAGGCCACAGCAAGGATTTCGAAAAACATTAAAGAGTAGGAGGTCATATCTCTGTAACCGCTTTTCTAATGGTTCAAATATGTCCAACGGGATCAAGATGCTATTACGCCTTTCCTTTTATTGATGCGAATCTATAATTCATTGTAAGGTAATTAAATATGTTCATTCAGGCATTTTCGGAATGTAAATAGGCACAGAATATGCCTGCAACATTTATTTCTGCAGCTTATTTCTCATCGAGATCGAACTTATACTCAATCTCCTCTACCAGTTTCATTTAATATTTATTATGACGCCAATAAATGATAAATAAATATTGTATGGGTCTTGTATAGATATTCGAAGATGTTCAGTATGGTGAAGCCCTTGGATTGAACACTGAAATAGTTTTTATTTCATTTTCGTATAGCCAGTAAAGAGGAGTTTCAGTGATCATCTCAGAGACTAGATTAGATTTTTTTGGTCA
>SDVV010009167.1:0-16835 GCA_016164225.1 Gammarus roeselii
CCGCCCTAACCAAGAAATGCACGCTGGGTGCGCTCCCGCCCTAACCAAGAAATATACACGCTGGGTGCGCTCCCGCCCTAACCAAGAAATGCACGCTGGGTGCGCTCCCGCCCTAACCAAGAAATGCACGCTGGGTGCGCTCCCGCCCTAACCAAGAAATGCACGCTGGGTGCGCTCCCACCCTGACCAAGAAATGCCTGCTGGGTGCGCTCCCGCCCTAACCAAGAAATGCACGCTGGGTGCGCTCCCGCCCTAACCAAGAAATATACACGCTAGGTGCGCTACCGCCCTAACCAAGAAATGCACACAGGGTGAGAACACAACTGCAAAGAAGATGTTGCGCAGATAAAGGACGCACTCACTCCCCAAAAACAATTCCACTTATCTGTACTTGTAGAACTTGTGTATAAATACACCGAAAAATTGACCAAAAGTCTGTGCAGATGAGATCAGTCTGTATTCCAAGTAGCAGACAACACGATACATCGATTCAAGTAGTCGGTGAACATACATTGTCATTGAAACGGGCGAAATTAAATTAAATTAAATCATCTGAAAGGATCGAAATCGCGAAGTACAACTGGTTCCAGTTATTTAAAAAGTTTGAAATTCTTATTTATAACGACTATCACATAAATTACAAATGAACTGATTGGATCTGTTTAAAAGTACGTATTTTAGAAGTACGTACAACAGAAAGAGCTATAATCTAAGTAAGTTCACTATATTTCATCATCACTTTACATTATGTTAACTTGAGTTACATACAGAAAATGAAGTGCAATCTAACATACACTACACATAAAGAATGGGCTTCCAAAATATATATTTTACAACTGGAAGCACATCGCTGTAAAGAACAGAGGCAGAAGGATATACCTAATAGTAAAGAGTCTATTCAATGAATAGTAAACGTTAACACATAGGCTGAGTTCGTCGAAGAAACGTGCACTTTCAGCACATCTTCATATGAGCTCAATCTTTGGTATTTATTCTCCATAGTTTCTTCTTAAGAAAATTGGACTCGGTAACATATTCCTTGTCAGAGTTTCTTATCAAATATTTTTGAATTGGGCGATAATGTAGAACGTTGACTAGATACTCCGTATGGGACATTGTACGGGGCCAGAAACACGTTTTCTTTGTACTGTTCCACGTTAGGAAGTGGCTGGTAGGGTATTTGATTCAAGAGTGGCCTCGACAAACTCTCGTAGTTTGTGCCGTATTGACGATTATGAATAGCAGAATATATATTCTTGGAGACCGCATTGAGTCTCGCCGCCGTTACGTCCAAGCACTGTCCCTCGACCTCCTTGATGGCTGCCATCGAGGGTGGTCTGTTTTGGCGGTCGTACTGTCTGATGTTCTCAGAGAGAGGCACCCTCCGAACTCCAGGGAATCCGCTCGCGCTGGAGTAGTGCTTCGGGACACCGTAGGTTGAGCTGATGCGCGACAGATCAGGGGACTCCATGACACTGGATAGAGCACTGAGGGCGCTAATCTGGGGCAAGAGTCTGTCCACAGCCTCAGGAGTGCTGTGTTTCGGCGCCTGGGCCATGGAGTCTGACTCGGTGGTGTCGGTCGACTCCAAGCCTGGCTTCTTGTGGCGTCCGTTATCCGGAGTACTTGTTTTAGGAGTCTTTTGAACAATCTTTGTGGTTGCAACGGAAATCGGTGCCGCTGATTTCAACGGTGTCCTCTTCATCGTAACATGCTCCGTCCCGTTGTCATTCTTGTGTCTTATGCGGATCTCTATATTATCAGACATGTTGACGTTGATTGCTGGTGTCCTGTTGATCGCCGATGATTTGGATTTGAATGGACTCCTGAGTTTTTTGCCGGGGCTTTGCTTCACATCGGTATTAGGGGTAATGACGTGAACCCTGGGCCGGTTGAATGCCCTGATTCCGGCTTGGATTGCTCGTGCCGGAGAATGTAATTTTAAGGGTGACCTCAACGGAGTCCACATGGGACCCTCAAACTTTTCCCTAATCGTCGAAAACTTTCTTTTCGTCTGAACAGTATTTATGTCAGATTCTTTATTTGGAGTAAGAGGAACTTTTAGCTCATCCTGTCCATTTAAGGCGGTTAAACTCCTCTTGGATTCAGTTTTTGACATCGGTTTTGGTTTCAGAATTACTTTCTGGGTTTCCTGAGAACTCGTCCTTGGTTGCAATATTATTGGTTGTTCTACATCAAGCAAAGTCTTTTCAACATCGTCTTCGTTAGTTTGATTTTCTTGTTCTTCATTGCTTTCTTCAATTCCTTGTAAATGATTATTCCCAATTTCGGAGCTTGAAGGTTCCTTCCTGTGTGATGCTTCTCTACTACTTCTCTGAGAAGTCGAGAAAGCAATGGAAGATTGCCTTTTCAGGGTCTCCGAATAAAATCGGCGGGAAAGGTCAGACATGGTACTGTAGTATAGATTACACATGGATCCTTTAGTCCTTACGTCATTTATAGTATTAATCAGGGATGAATGTTCAGCAGAAGAATTTGAATTTTCTTGAGCATTTTTAACACACAGGGAATAACACTCGTCATTATCTTCCAATTGATTAACCCAAAGAGTTTCGTAATTTGAAAGATTGTCAACCGAATTTGACCTCAAAGGCTTATTTGCTCTAAGCGTATCCAAGACGGACAGGAGCCTAGCATTATCAGGCAACTGTTCAAGAGTCTGGCGTTTACTGGGGTTAGTCGGTGTTTCCTGTTGTACAACTTCAATGCAGGCTTCCAGAACAAGGTTGCTGAGATCAGGCAAGGATCTAGACAACACAGAATCTCCATCATCTACAATGCTCAGTGGCCTGGGCAGAGTTACATTGCGTGAGACACTGTTGTCCGACTGTAAGCTGGACATGGTTGTGCTGTTGATTTTCCTTCGATCTTTGAAGGTGCTGAAGTCATGAACTCGATCTTCAATATCTAGATAGGTTTTCCAATGTCGTACACCGAGCATTGCTCTGTTGACGTTGAGGGGTGGAATGTTTTCATAATCATGATTGGAACTACTGGCTGACTGATCTACAACCACCAATGGTTTCAGAAACTCTTTAGGAAATTGTGAGTAAGGATATCTAATTATATACGTCCTAGGTGGCAGAGGAATAGGGGGTTGGGTAGGATACACAAGCAATCCTTCATCTTTAGGTATGTTCCCCGAACTTATTCGTCTCGATGGTGAAATAACGGCCTGGACAAAACCTTCCGTTTCGAAACTTGTTTTAAGATCATCTGTGGTGTCGTAGATATTCTCGTATTCGTTATTAGATACCACCCCAATTCTGGAACTGCTACCTTTCCTTCTAATGGAGGGGAGTTTTTTGATAACACCAAACTCTACATTAGTGAGTGGCGGTCTATGGAAGCTTGTCTGTACCGGCTCGATGGCAATACCAGGTTCAGTATTCACCGTGTTATTGCTTGACGAGTAAAGGGATGATGATGAGACCTGAGAAATTTCTATCGGTCTGAACTCGACGTCGGAGACCACAGTAAGTTCAGTTTGAGTATCATTTGATCGCATAACACTTGCCGCGGTGAGGCTAGAAAGTTGACTTCGTTGATCGCTGGAATCTGAAGAGTGACGGGTTTCGTGAAACGAGTCAAGGTTTGTTCGGTCATCATTATAAACTATATCTTTGTCGCCGGATGCAGACGGGCTGTTGCATGCGCTGCTTGAAGAAGAATCTTCCAGACTAGATACGTTGCTAGTGACGTTACCTTCATGAACCAAGTTCAATTTCTCATCAAACTCTCTGGTTACCGAACGTTCAAGCGATGATGGAGATGAGACCAGGTTAACAAGCTGATGAGCCTTATTGCTAATCATAGATGGTCTTTTGTCGAAGTTTCTTTGATGAATCTGCTGGGGCTGAAGATTTTCTAAGCTTCGCAGGAGTTCTGACGTTACTGGGTAGTTCTCATAATTTGCACTTGTTCGGAACCGAATCATTGCGTTTCGATTGCTCAGAACTCGAGGAAGGAATCCATAATCATTGTAATCCCGACTGAAGGCACGCGGGTGCATGACGTGAGCTGAACGGATGTTAGAACTGCAATCCACCACGACATTTTGGAGTTCGACTATCTCATTGCCGGCATTTATTTGCCCTCCAACATCTGCATCATTTTGACTGATGAGATGCTCACCGGAAGCTCTACTCCCACAGCCCGGTCCCGTTGGTTCACCCGATAGACCCGAGGTAAGATTCTGTTGCTCTGCGACCAGTTGGTCCTTGACGTGGTCTTCAAGGCACGACATGTTGGCCAACAGGTCATGCACTGAGCACATGAGTCCTGCCTGCCTTTCCTGAGGGAAGGCGGGTCCTTCGGGATGTCCCCCGGCCGAAGAGGACGAGCAATAGTTAGAGTCGTTGCTCTCGGCGTCTGATAAGCAAGAGTCTTCAGGACGGGCGATGGCAGCGACACCCTCGTGGGGACTGGAATGAGACAAGCAACAAATGAGTTCACCAGAACAATAACAATAACTACAGCGATACCACAACGACACCAAATCAGTACCAAAACGATACCAATACGATACAACAACAATACCAAGAGGATTGATTAGAGGCAGCTGGCACTGAAAATAATCTTGTTATAGATTTAAATTTACGGGCCTGTTTGAAGAACTTGAGTTAGTGACGAGTCATAAACAAAGGGTTATTAGTAGTATAAAGAGTTTCAGATGATGAGTTTTCTCACCCGTTGTGAACGTGGCCTTCGTACCTCACTCCTCCACCCTCCAAATCCTGTTCTACTTCATCCGTCTGCTTAAGGTGGAGATAGTGGTGGATGAGGAGGAGCACAGCGCCTGATGACAAAGCAATGTAATTAAGAACAGAGAAGCATAATTTATTTTCCTAAAATAAACATTGCTGTGATACAGGGCCTCAGAACGAAGCCTACCTGCCGTTAAATTGTTGAAAGATCCCCACTAGGGATAAACCAGTAGCATATTCCCCACTAGGGATCCTCACTAGGGATATACCAGTAGCATATTCTCGTGTTGTCGCGATGCTGTTCAAATCTGATCGAATAGGGTTGACAATAATAAGGAATACAAGTTCTATTGGAAGTATAAGAAATTGAGTGTGTCCTTCGGGTACCTCCATCGTTACGTGCATCGCTAATGTACAGTTACAGTATAAGTCAAGTGCATCGTTTCATTACATCGAGTGTAGATCGATGGAATATAATTTTGAAGAATCGGATACCCCAGCAACTCAAAACATTCTGAGGTACCAAGATCAAATACTGTTTCATGATGTATAGAGTTTCAGAGAGCCGTGTTTGCTTTTCGTTGTTGCCGTGTGTCTCTCGTCACGTGGCGCATTAATCTGCTAACAATTTTAGTGCACCGTACATGCTAGCATGTATTACAAATAGATTCCTTAGTACAAATACTATTGTGTGCATAAATTGATTATTTAAGCTATGTTAATTTATTTGAACTGGCTAGTATTGGAAGTAAAAACATCTCCCTCCTGTTATAACACTAAATACATTGCCTTCATTAGTAGGTATGCAATAAATCATCAATAAAATGGGGTAATCTACATCGTATTATGCTCTGGCCAGCTAATATTACAATCTTACTTCCAATATCAAAGCAAAAGATGATAGAAAAGTGTCAGTCAGAGTGCCAAATATAAACAGATTTAATCTTATAAATCATGTTCTCAAAATTTAAAAATACAAAATCTCACCTAACATCATGGTGGCGGAGGCGGTAATGAGTGTAACCAGCTCCCACAAGCCATCTGCGCGCTGCAGGAAGTAGTAGGAGAGGCACGCTGCCACGTTCTCGGTGCTGGTCTCCAGATGGAACACAAGGCGGCGCCATCTGCAGGGCGACTCCTGCAATTGAGTCGACCGTTCACTTTAGAGTAGGAAGTTTTCAGCGACGAACTTCACCGAGCATTGAATATTGATTCAAAGAGAGAAGCCATTGCACTCTGAGTTGGCACTCAGAACTTCACCGATCATTGAATATTGCTTCAAAGAGAGAAGCCATCGCACTCTGAGTTGGCACTCAGAACTTCACCGATCATTGAATATTGCTTCAAAGAGAGAAGCCAGCGCACTCTTAGTTGGCACTCAGAACTTCACCGATCATTGAATATTGCTTCAAAGAGAGAAGCCAGCGCACTCTTAGTTGGCACTCAGAACTTCACCGATCATTGAATATTGCTTCAAAGAGAGAAGCCAGCGCACTCTTAGTTGGCACTCAGAACTTCACCGATCATTGAATATTGCTTCAAAGAGAGAAGCCAGCGCACTCTTAGTTGGCACTCAGAACTTCACCGATCATTGAATATTGCTTCAAAGAGAGAAGCCAGCGCACTCTTAGTTGGCACTCAGAACTTCACCGATCATTGAATATTGCTTCAAAGAGAGAAGCCAACGCACTCTGAGTTGGCACTCAGAACTTCACCGAGCATTGAATATTGCTTCAAAGAGAGAAGCCAACGCACTCTGAGTTGGCACTCAAAATGTATTATATTATCAGTGTAAAAGAGCAGCACGGGTCAAATATGATAATTAGCCCAAGGTAAGTCGAAATTGTATTTTAATTTCATAGCATCCGTTTCGTTGTGCAGCCATACAACCTCTTCAGGGCTTAAAAGCTAAAGTGATAGCAGAAGGAGAGCGCTCGTGTATTTGTATGGACCATACGATAGTGGTCAGCCAATCTCTAAAAGAAATATGCTAACCACTGTAGCAAACCGTGGACGATATGTATGTATTCCGATAACTAGCTAAGATAACCATCGTCTGCTCAGATTTTACTATCAATTAAGATTTTAAGCCCTATGAAATGAAGTAAGTCCAAGTTTTCTCTTACTGAGGTCAATTTATTGTAAGGTCGTTTTGGTCCAGAACCGCTTAACCATAGATGTCTCAATTTGATGGTAATCGCGACGTGACTCTTCCCTCCGTCCTCACCGTAACGGGCACGAAAGTGAAGCAGTAGATGGCTGCCGTC
The DNA here is from genome assembly GCA_016164225.1 of Gammarus roeselii. Classification (NCBI taxonomy): domain Eukaryota; kingdom Metazoa; phylum Arthropoda; class Malacostraca; order Amphipoda; family Gammaridae; genus Gammarus; species Gammarus roeselii. The sequence continues at coordinate 6,995 of SDVV010009167.1, forward strand.
ACCAGACTGTGGAGGACGTCCTTCCACACACTCGAGCTGAACTGAGGTCTCTCGCTCACCACCAGCACGAACATCAGGGTGAGGTGCACACCTGTGGGGGTAAACGTGGTTAGAGGAAGGTAACATTTGAGGAAAGTTCATATCTTAAGACGACGCTGTTGCATCTTGTGGCTGCAATGATCGATCCTGGCCAACGCTGAACATCAGTAGAAGTCTTCATGAGACGAGCTTGCATCTCGCCATTGCCGAAAATTCTTTGTATGGCCTCGCAAGCCAGTCGATGTTTCAGTAGGACAGGACGGCATTGCGGTGTTGCAGAACCAAGAAACGCGCTTCGATGATGCATATGAGATCCAAGTTTAAGTTGATGGAGGTCGGATGAAAGTTGGCTAGTCAACGTACGAACCAAAAGATGTACTGTGATAATTGAATATTTGTATCGAAATGATGATTAACAAAACAATCGGTCGTGAGTTTTAATACTTACATGCAATCATGTAGAGCCAGGGTCCGACCAGAAGAGCAGTAACACTGAAGGCCATCAACCTGGCAGCCAGCATCAAGAGTGTACCAAGCATCAGTAATGTCCTCTGGAGGCAGTCCCTGGACGACCTCTTGCTTTGTTTCAAGGATCCACCACCACTGAGAGTGGCGCTGCTGACCCCCCCATTGAGAAGACTTCTTTCTTTCAGAGTGAGAACGCTTCCAAACTTATGACCTTTGATTGGACGGGCGGGATGAGACCCAGCGATGAGACCGTGGGTGGCCAGGTTCTGTGAGGTATACAAGTTCTGGTAGTTCGGGCCACTGTAGACCGGGAGGCTCAATGACCTGGGTTCGTATCCTGTTCTTGGGGTGTATCTTATAGGGGTGTAGCCTGTAGTGATCTCTTTAGGAAGCGTGGAGATTGCACCGATGGGGGATCCATGACCAGAGTCCGGCCTCTGCATCGCAGGGCATCTCATGTTGATCGGACTGAGCCGAGTGGAAACCTGAACATCGTCGTAGGTGCTGCGCAGAGGTGAGATAATCGCTGGAAAGTAGGTCTGTTTGGCAACCGCCCATAGGAGGTTCAGAAGAGACGTTCCTGCGCAGACGCCTTCAAATAAAGAGGTATGGAATTAAGACATCAGTTAAGGGCAGATTTCTGTGCAGTAAGTAATTAGGGATTCTTAATATACTCATTTTGAAGAATACAAGCATACCATTTTTTACGATATAATGTGTAGGTCTGTAACTGAATGTAAATACAGGTATTCATATATCTGGGTGAAATTCTCTCTTAAGTTAAGGGAAGCAAGTGGGCTTTTGTTGAAATCGTTACTAGGTAATTCACGCCAGACTTTCTTAGACCTTGAAGTCCTGCAGGTCACAACCTACCAATTATTAACGCAAAGCTGCCGCAGTCTGTAGATAATATATACAACTGCAGTATGAATTGCGGGGCTGATTGCAGCGCCGCCTGCTGGGCGTGTGCGAGAGCAGCGGACCGCTCCAGCAGCGCCAGTCGCAGCTGCGGCGAAGAGGGGCAACGTCGTGCCCTCAACTGGCGGTACAAGAGGTCTATGTACCTACAAGGAGAGAAATAAATGATTTTGACAAGCAATTCTTAATAAAGTTGGCTAAAATGGCATTTAACACGTGAAGCATATTGGAATGTACAATATGGTAAAGGTTGGTTTAAAACAACGTATCTTCATTTATCGAAATGAGAGACAAGAATTGAGTCATCTTCTTTACTGCTCTTATTTGTCTAGGAAACTGAATATTTATTCTAGGTTAAAAATACATTCCTATGATCACAGTTAGACTACATCAGACATCCCTACTAATGGATGTATGGGAACAATTAAGGGGAGCTGAGAGCAGACGCGTACATAAGAATGAGGGAGGAATCCCCCCCTTACCCTCTCCCTTAACAGGTTCAATTTGAAAAAAGTCCTGTATCTGGTCACCAGTTGCAAGAGGTAACCAACTCCGTAGCCCAATGGGTGGCGTGTAGGCCTCTCCAAACAACGGCTGGAGGTTGTTGGATCGAGGCAACCTGGTCGGTCACTTTAATAATAATAATAACTTTCATTATTATCTTCATTGCACACGTGAAGACAGATCAAGATTGAAATACACGATAACAATTTATAGATGAAGTTTGAGACAAGGGTACTTAACATACCTTTTATGTCCCTTTCCCCCATGAGTATGTTCACAAACAACAATGTTGGAGAGGCTCAGTATAGAGCCACCTATCAGTGAACATGCTCGGGGTCGCATCTCAACCTGACAGCCACCCGCATATAATGGGCCCACAACCTAGCTACGCAGTTAGGAATCAAACATTGTTCTTATTAATATCGGGATCTTCCTGCACAAACACTATTCTGTCCCATCTTCAAGTGGGGATAGTTTGTATCCCTCACTGTTACATATTGCCAACAGGAAGGGGTTATTCGAGTATTGACTTCGCGGTGTAAGGCTGACCCATGAACGCCGTGGGACAGAAACGACTACTGGCAATAAACTGAGAAAGAACAGTCGCATCGGTTGTGCGACTAAGTAATTGCTACGTAAGATCTTGACTATGAATCAGAAAAATTCTACTCTGCCACTCTAGACGAGAGCTCAACAAGGCAGGCATCAGAGATAGCCCTTATTATAATTTAACTTAATCTCTACTACACCGATCACTGACCCTGGAATAGGTACTTGGACCGATTCCCGCTGTTCTCCATCCCCAACGGGAATTTCCTGGGTGCGTGCCTGGTTGAGACAGACTATTTTGCTAAGGTATTTTACTCACACTGACTGGAGACAATTCAGATAGTGTATAATCCCTTTGACCCCAGCCAACCTGTGTAGCAGTCCTCCAGCATACCGACGTTCTTCTTCTACTTCTGAGGACGAATTATCCTTGTCGTTTACTTCAGTGTCACTATTAGTAGCTCCCGTCCCTCCGCTGGAACGCTCATTTGCATTAGTTGATAAATTTGTCGACAAGTTTGTGGAAGATGAGATTTGTTTATCTGAAGTACTTTGTGTCCTGGATGAAGTCACTGTCGTCTTAGCCTCCTCAGGAGCGGGGTGGGCGTCCTCTGGCAGCCGCGCCGTGGAGAGGGTGGCGGCGACGAGAAGAGCCAGTACGGGCCACGCCCCAGTAATGACCGACCATTGCACCTCGCCATGGCTCAGGTAGTGGCTCAGTGAGGCAATATCTGCCGGAGATAGGTCACTGTTACAAGGAGGTAATGGCTAAAAAATCACCGGCAAGTATGACTCGATCGGTTAAAGATAATTATGAAAGTCTTGTAAATAATGCAAACTACGGAAGCACACAGCGTAGGTTGAGCGGATAGCTTTCCCATCTACATTACCAGTCTCTAGTGCTTCATGTTGGATGTTCAAGCATTGGCGAACCAACCGCGGCCTTGATGACGAGGAGACTAATTATCCCTGCCTTTCCTCTCAGTGACCGCCTACCCCAAGCCACCCTCCAGTTATCATGATTCCCCTCGAGCGTGTGACTGCTGGGGATTATCCCCGATCCTGCACCCAGACTATATTGTCTTCGCCACCACTGCCAGGGTGATTTGGCTAAGCACAAGCCCCGCCACCATCGCTAGTGTACCTACACTTACACTGCCACCACACCACCGCCAGTGTGGCTACACTAACTACTCCACCACCGTCACACCACCGCTAGTGTGGCTGCGCTAACTACTCCACTACCGCCACACCACCGCTAGTGTGGCTGCACTAACTACTCCACCACCGCCACACCACCGCTAGTGTGGCTGCGCTAACTACTCCACCACCGCTAGTGTGGCTGCGCTAACTACTCCACTACCGCCACACCACCGCTAGTGTGGCTGCACTAACTACTCCACCACCGCCACACCACCTCTAGTGTAGCTGCAAGCACCCTGCCACCACCGCCACACCACCGCCAGTGTGGCTGCACTAACTACTCCACCACCGCCACACCACCGCTAGTGTGGCTGCGCTAACTACTCCACCACCGCCACACCACCGCTAGTGTGGCTGCGCTAGCTACTCCACCACCGCCACACCAACCCTAGTGTGGCTGAGCTAACTACTCCACCACCGCCACACCACCGCTAGTGTGGCTGCGCCAACTACTCCACCACCGCCACACCACCGCTAGTGTGGCTGCGCTAGCTACTCCACCACCGCCACACCAACCCTAGTGTGGCTGAGCTAACTACTCCACTACCGCCACACAACCCCTAGTGTGACTGCGCTAACTACTCCACCTCCGCCACACCACCTCTAGTGGGGCTGCACTAACTACTCCACCTCCGCCACACCACCCCTAGTGTGGCTGAGCTAACTACTCCACCTCCGCCACACCACCCCTAGTGTGGCTGCACTAACTACTCCACCTCCGCCACACCACCCCTAGTGTGGTTGCACTAACTAGTCCACCTCCACCAGTGCAGTGTGGCTGCCCTAAGTATTAAGCCCGCCAGCATAGTTACTGTGGCGGGACTATTCTCGCCACCACCGCAATCGTCATTTTTCAAAAATACATTGTTTGTTGATGGTAGTACCTTATCTAATTGTATCTCTTCAAACGTCATAAACGAATCAACTGCCTCAATTAACAAGGAACTCGATCACTTAAACAAGAGACCAACTGCAACCCGAATTTGAATCATTGGCAAAAATCATAGCTACAAATTATTCTCGTACAGGTGGAAAATCAATTTACCATTCATAAAAATTGGAACGGGTAAAATTGACGAGATAGACAGCCCAGAATTCCTTGTGGTATATTTTGATAAAAATCTACCATTCAAAGCCACATCGACAGCATATCATCTACATCTTCAAGATCAAAAGACATTCTAATTAAAGTAAATATATTCCATCCTCAATCTAATTTATTTCACGTTGTTCCAGCCATTCCTAATTTCAGGAATCGAAGCCTGGTATAGAACAGACAAAAAAATATAGAATATTTGTTCCACAAAAGAAAGCAATTAGAGCTATAAATAACCTCCCTATCTATTTATGAACTAATCATCATCTTTAAGCCACGAATATCCTGAAACTTGAAGATCAGTCTAACTTCCAAATTGCCCTACACGCGTTCAAATTAAAAAGAAATATATGATCAAGATCTATTGAATTCCATTAGAAAATTCCCGGATGTACACAATCCTTTGGTGACCGCTTCAACTGTACAAGGGCTTGTAACTCGCTCACTACTGTTAACAGTCAGAATGTCTGTCAGTCTGTGAGTCAGGACTGCAAACGTTAGATTGATCACTTGACTGGCCCAATATTGAATTATTATCACCATCTTGTTTTCTCACCGTCCGTCAAGACTATCCGCATTTGTAAGCTGGTTGGAAGCGTCTGAAGTATTCAGCGCAACAACCTAGCGGTTTATTTGAAGTTTTATTTTGTGTATGTTGACATGCTTTCTTGTCAAACTGTCTCAGATATTGAACTGTTCCTGTATTGTTTCACGTAAATGTCTAGGCTTGATAAATCTGGATTTGTTTCTGAGAATCTTTTAGGGTTAGGTAAAATTTATAAGTTAGTACGTAAGGATTAGGATTGCCCAAATGTTCTGAAGAGCCTAAATAGGGTCTTCAATTTTGTAGTCTGAAATATCACAACTGTAAAATGAAATCATAACATGTAAATTAGACAATCTTGCCGTAATAAACTGTTTCATGTGTGGCTGTGCTTAGCATTATTCCCGCCACAACAGCCAGTGTGGCCTGTATTATCTACCCATGCTACAACGGCCAGTGTGGCCTTTTCTACCCTCGCCACCACTGTTAGTGTGACTGTGGTAAGCATTAACCCCACCACCACCACCGTTAATGTGGCTGCACTGATCCTGCCACCACCGTTAGTGTGGCAGTGGTAAGCATTAACCCCACCACCACCACTAATGTGGCTGCACTGGTCGTGCCACCGCCGTTAGTGTGGTAGTGGTAAGCATTAACCCCACCACCACCACTAATGTGGCTGCACTGATCCTGCCACCACCGTTAGTGTGACAGTGGTAAGCATTAACCCCACCACCACCACTAATGTGGCTGCACTGATCCTGCCTCCACCGCAACAAGTGTGGCTCCGCTGAGCATTATCCCTGCCACCACAGATAGTGTGGCTGCATTAACTCCGCCACCACAGCCAGAGTGACTGTGCTAAGCAGTATCCTCACCAGTATCGCAGTCATATGAAACTTTATCTTGTTTACAACACACATCATGTCCTTGGGTCAACCTTGACGGAACATGTGGACTCTTCTCCCCGTACTGTCGAGACTACAAGTGCAGTCACTCACCAAAGATCAGAGCACACAGAGGGTAACTCCTCTCAGGTGACAGCTACCAAACCACACTAAGTGCTACCATGTGTTGTTTAGGTCGCACCATCATCGATTGATGCCCTCATGCAAGAAATAGATTGGCTCTAAAAAACATTGTAATTTCGACGACAACAACTTCTCGTGACTAATAAAACACAACAGAAAAAGAATTCGTAATCGGCGCCTGAGCGGTTCCAAGACCGGAAAGGGAGGGAAGGGGGACCGTGAGAACTGCCGTCCATAATGATACAGTGATCGCTGCCACAGTGCTGACAGTGTACGCTGCCAGTGCTGACAGTGTACGCTGCCACAGTGCTGACAGTGTACGCTGCCAGTGCTGACAGTGTACGCTGCCACAGTGCTGACAGTGTACGCTGCCACAGTGCTGACAGTGTACGCTGCACAGTGCTGACTGTACGCTGCCACAGTGCTGACAGTGAACGCTGCCAGTGCTTACAGTGAACGCTACCACAGCGCTGATAGTGTTTGCTGCCTATGTGCTGACAGTATACGCTGCCACAGTGCTGACAGTCTGCGCTGCCACAGTGCTGACAGTGTACGCTGCCACAGTGCTGACAGTGTACGCTGCCACAGTGCTGACTGTACGCTGCCACAGTGCTGACAGTGAACGCTGCCAGTGCTGACAGTGAACGCTACCACAGTGCTGATAGTGTTTGCTGCCTATGTGCTGACATTGTACGCTGCCACAGTGCTGACAGTGTTCGCTGCCACAGTGCTGCCAGTGAATGCTGTCAGTGCTGACAGTGAACGCTACCACAGTGCGGATAGTGTTTGCTGCCTATGTGCTGACAGTATGCGCTGCCACAGTGCTGACAGTATGCGCTGCCACAGTGCTGACAGTTTTAGCCGTCACAAGCTGACAATGTACGCTGTGAACGCTGCCAGTGTTTTCGACCACAATGCTGATAGTGTTCGCTGACACAGTCAGTGCTGGCAGTGTTCGCTGCCGTAATGCTGGCAGTGATCGATACCTCGGTGCTGACAGTGCTGGCTGCCACAGTGCTGGCTGCCACAGTGCTGGCTGCCACAGTGCTGGCTGCCACAGTGCTGACAGTGCTGGCTGCCACAGTGCTGACAGTGCTGGCTGCCACAGTGCTGACAGTGGTTGCAGCAACTACTGTCAGGGCCACAATATGTGGTGGGACAGCGTCGCATGTGCTGGCAACAAAGCAGTAGAGGACGCTGCAATGTGTTCAGTGTAGGCAAGTGATATCAAGTTGAGCGTATATGGGCTTCTCTGTGAGTGCGTTATCATCACGTTTATAACAAAGAGCCATAATAAAAATGTTGTTTATTGAATGTTCCAAATTTCAATCTTCAGTGACTAAGAAGTACACAACCGTCTTCGCGTGCAGCTTGCTGGGTCACCCCCCCCCCCTCCTGTTTATATTCCCCTATCCCCCCGTCTTCCTATCTGACTAGCCCCCGAGCCGGTCCGGAAATTATCGCAAAAGACCTCTGACCCGCGCGGTGGGAAGAGCTGTTCCGGGACACTGACCAGGCCTGCTTGCAGGGCGATGCAGGTAAAAAAATGTCTTATTCCCACACAACAATTGTGGGAGACTTCGACAAAATATCTTTAAAATTATGTAAATGCACAATGAAAACGTACTGCTATCCGATCAGACAAATACACAGTTATTATTGTGGTAGATGATTGGATTTCACAGATGCTGTCCGGTGCAGCGAGCAACTGGACAAATCTTTGGAGGTGGTACAAGGGGTTCCAGAAGCACTGATGGGGAGATCTACCCCCGCCCACGCTACTGATTGACACGGCACGCAGTTAAAGGGCTGGTATGAGGGAGCTTGATCTACCCCCGCCCACGCTACTGATTGATACGGCACGCAGTTAAAGGGCTGGTATGAGGGAGCTTGATCTACCCCCGCCCACGCTACTGATTGACACGGCACACAGTTAAAGGGCTGGTATGAGGGAGCTTGATCTACCCCCGCCCACGCTAATGATTGACACGGCACGCAGTTAAAGGGCTGGTATGAGGGAGCTTGATCTACCCTCGCCCACGCTACTGACTGACACGGTACGCAGTTAAAGGGCTGGTATGAGGGAGCTTGATCTACCCTCGCTCACGCTACTGATTGACACGGCACGCAGTTAAAGGGCTGGTATGAGGGAGCTTGATCTACCCCCGCCCACGCTACTGATTGACACGGCACGAAGTTAAAGGGCTGATATGAGGGAGCTTGATCTACCCTCGCCCACGCTACTGATTGACACGGCACGCAGTTAAAGGGCTGCTATGATGGAGCTTGTGGGTATTTTGTGCAACTAATGGGAAGAAAATGCATCAGAAAATGTAAGAAAGCTTGAAAGGGTCAGAGACATGAACATGATGAGCCTGTAATTCATCTTATAATCGTCTACATTAACACCTCCCACAATTAGCAAGCGCGCATCAGAACAAACAGCAGGCCGACATTTTGAATCGTTGAAAGCAGTCATCATGATCTCAACAAGAACAGCCGTAAAAACAAGTTTCGTGCGACAGAAGGTGGCGATCATCATCAGAGGAGCAGCGGGGCCGGAAACACATGGTCGCTGCCAGTGGAGTTCGCACGCCTGCCGCTACCTATGAGTGGCGCTGCCTACCGCCGCTGGCGAGCCAAGTCGTGTGTGGACGCTGAGCAGCGCCGAGTTCAGTAGTTATCAGCGGGTCATCGTGCAGTGATACTGTAATTTGAAGAAACGAACATTTCTGCCGAAACGCTTTGGTGGTTAACATCAAAGAATCACTCACCGGTATACAAAGATGTAGATTTAATTCCTCGAGTAACATTATGATGAAAAATTACATGTTGTATCATGCGTTAAAAAAGTGATGCCGGTGAGGTGAAGAAATCGTGTATAAGCGGGGGAGACTTCAACGCATTACGACGAGTTATCCTTAGAGAACATGACGGGACCTAACAAGTCCCAGCTTACAATAAATAGATTGAGAGACTTCACGTTTGCACTTGGTGGCAATTTGACCCCTTTAATATGATAAAATCGAATCCACCGCATGATGAGGGAATAATACGTATGACCCTATAGCAATGAGGAGATAGAGTGGGTGTCTTACAGTTGACCGGCTTGGGTGCCTGCTCATTCCTTCACATCAAAGCGTTAATCGTAACAAACAACGTTGCGTGGCCCACCTTAGCATAAGCGTCAAAGCTACCCGTTTCTTTTCAAAAACTAGCATGCAAAATCTTTCAGTACGGCGCTCTAACCTGAGGCTTTACTGAAGCATCGTCCCACGACCACGTAATGTTGCAGAACGGCACTCTAACATGAGGCTGGACTGGGGCATCGTCCCACGACCACGTAATGTTGCAGAACGGCACTCTAACATGAGGCTGGACTGTGGCATCCTCCCACGACCACGTAATGTTGCAGAACGGCACTCTAACATGAGGCTGGACTGTGGCATCGTCCCACGACCACGTAATGTTGCAGAACGGCACTCTAAC
>SDVV010009168.1:0-16835 GCA_016164225.1 Gammarus roeselii
GTGAAGGAGCAACAAGGTGACAGATGAGGAGAAGGAGCAACAAGGTGACAGGTGAGGAGAAGGAGCAACAAGGTGACAGGTGAAGCGAAGGAGCAACAAGGTGGCAGGTGAGGTGAAGGAGCAACAAGGTGACAGATGAGGAGAAGGAGCAACAAGGTGACAGGTGAGGAGAAGGAGCAACAAGGTGACAGGTGAAGCGAAGGAGCAACAAGGTGGCAGGTGAGGTGAAGGAGCAACAAGGTGACAGATGAGGAGAAGGAGCAAAAAGGTGACAACTGGGGGTGAATTGGCCTCGATTTCACTATTATAGCAAGTGGATGTGAAGATGCCATTGCTGTATCTGAAAGAAACTCCAAAGTGTTCTATCTAACACCTACCAATAAAATTCCCCACTGGTTGGTGGGATGATATCTTAAAATACACGGTTACACTGATTCACGGACAGTCGCGACAAAGAAAAATCATTAAAGTTGTAAACTAAGAAATTTTTTAAATGTACATTTTCCACTCTGTATTTGAACTCGGCGAAAATTAAATTAATATTACCTATTAAGAAGCTTTGTCCACACATAGTACCGTAAAACTTTTCCATATGAAGTTAAATTACACGTGGGAAAAGTCGAATTGGTTTTCCCGGTTACAGACTAACCATTAACGAATTTTCGCTCGCTTCTGTACTGTAGCGAAAGAAAATCCATTTATGGTTAGTCTATGACCGAAAAGACAAACTAGACTTCTCCCACGTGGGATTTAACTTTCTATGGAAACTTCTAACGGTTTCATACCTGGACAATACTTTCAAATTAATAATATCAATAAAAATTTCAATGAGTTCAAATTTCGAGCGGGAATTGTTCATTAAAGATTTAACTTAGTCTTAAATCATAAACGAATTTTATTTCGCAACTGTACAAATATTCACGAATTATCCTGACTTTATGTTCGTTAACTTAATTTTAAATTGATCTTGTAATTTGAAATAAAGACTTTAAAGTATAGAACATTTCTCACGATATATGAACAAGATACTGCAACTTGCCGCATGAAGAGCAGCAATCTTGGAGTCTACGGCTTCAGCAATAGCTTTTCGTAGCAAGACTCGATAAAATTTGCCTTCACAATATTTGTAACGTAATTCCACATACTACAAGAAGGGGCCCTTATCGTTTCAGAGTTGTTTGCTAGGGAACATTTCATTCGTGGAACAGCCCTGCTGTGTAGGCAGCTGAGGCCCAAATTCAGACATTTGGAATCATTGTTGGTAGCTCTCGGACTAAGAAAAGAAGATCAACTGTTGTCAATGAATTCGTCGAAAATTTAACTGATATTGTCCATCAAGAAGCATTGTCCAGGTATAATACCGTAACAAATTTCGAAATGAAGTTAAATTCCACTTGAGAAAAGTCTCTTGTGTTTTACCGGTTAGCGGCAAACTATAAACTAATTTGCTCGCTCTACTGAACATACATACTGTAGTTGCCAAATACAGACCATTTGTTCATATACAACCTACCCCTCTACATTTCAGTTCTTGCTATTGTTCGCTCGCAACAACCCTGAAGGAGGTCGGTACCGTACCGGTATCGGTGGAAAAGCCGCCGATACAAATTGCTGCCGATGACCTTAAACGAAGACTGGGTCACTAGTCCCCTACGTTAGTCGAGCTTGTGCCATTGGACTAATCGCTACAAAATTCGACCTTTAGACGACACAGACTGCCTCCAGCTCCATCATTGAAGAGTCTTCTGGATGTTGACGCCCGGTGCACGGTCTACCAGAGTTGCCTTCACATCTACCATAAGAACACTCTTCAGAGACTTATAACCCCCTACTGTGCCCCTCCGCCACCTTTTTCGGGAGCGAATGATCTGTTGGGGGAATTTCGTTGGGGAATTAGCTGCGATTCTGGAGCCCTCTAAATTTTACTGTCTACGGCCAAAACTTGATCCTTCGAAGCATGCCGATCCTTTAGCCTTTTGGCATACAATTTCTTAACACTCCTGTGGACCAGTTTGCCATAGTAGGGTGTTCCCAATGTCAGTCAGGCATAGGCTATATGTATGGAATAAATAGAACCTCTTTCGAAAGTCCTCAACATGTTGATGAAGGACATTTCTTTGGACTGGTATGCATTTGCAGTGGCGCTATGTGTATAGTTGAGCTTACAATACAACTAGTCATCATTCGTCTGTGGCAAAATGGATGTGGTAGACAATCAATTCGTTCGATTGGGAAAGAGGGGTGTTTCGATTGATTGTGTTAACTAATTGGGTCCAGCTTTCTCGCTTCTTCTCCACGCTAAGTTTACGGAACACGGCAGTTACTCTTTTCAAGGCATCTCGGTTCCTGGGGGAACGTGCGCGGCGGAAGGCCCTGCACATCCTGTCACGACAATCCCTTGCCTCTTGTACCACCGGGCACCACCAAGGTTCTGGGAAAAAGGTTGAGGGTACATATTGGGGAATGCATGCTGTAGCTGCACTTTAGAATTTTTCGTATAGATGTATGATAAGGTCTTGCTCTGAAATGTTTTCGGGAAGGCCCTCCACATCGTTCTATGCGACTTGTGTCGAGTATTCCTCCCAGCTGACTTTCCGGTAGTTGAATTGAAGTTCTTGTGCGTCAGGATTGTTTGGTCGGTTAGTAAGGAGCGATATGATCACTGGGTTGTGATCACTGTCATGTGTTGAAGGCAGGACTCCTGAAACGAGTTGGGGAGCTGAAGTAGGGGAACAGATTGATAAATCGATGGCGGTTTCATATATGAGGGTGATCCGTGTGGGTTGTCCGTCGTTGAGAAGGACCAGGTTGTGAGTGCCTATGGTGTTGGCCAATATCACCCCTCTAAGGTCTGTCCTCACGCATCCCCACACTTCGTGGTAGCTCTTGAAGTCTCCAAGGAGGAGTACGGGATGATGCAGTTGGATAAGCAGATCGGTCATTAGTACCTCAGTGAAGTCGTAGTTTCGTGACGAGACTATAGATATCACTGTAATAGGTCTTGAGATACATATCTTCACTGCGACAGCTTGGAGTTCTGTTCCCAGAGAAGGAGGTGGTGAGGTATGCTTTGATGGATCATAAGTGCCACTCCGCCATGTGCGGTCACATTATTGTGACCTTCGGGACGGTGCATGACATATTGAGGGATAGAGAAGGTGGCTGTGTAGCGGAATTTGATCTCCTGGAGGCCTACCACCAAAGGTTTATGTGTGGAGATTAGCGATAATAATTCATCTTTCTAGCTTATAAGTCCCTGCCAATTCCACTGAAGTATTGTGCTGTTGTTCATTTCGGATCTGTTTCACACCAAGATTTAGATGGTCTGGAGCGGTCGCGTGGTTTGTAGGAACTTTCATGGTGTTTTTGTCTATGAGGTGCAGGTGTCCTAGATCGAGAGCGTTTGCATGCGCGTCCGCTTTCTGTAGAATATGATCCCCTCAACTCACTGTGTTCTCGGATGCGAGTGCTCTTGTAGGAGGAGGAGGACGAGGGAGTACGATCTTTGTGTTTGCATCTCGAGCGAGCGCGTTTCTCTTCTATTGAAGGTTTTTTAAACATTATGATGGGCCGAGAAGTACTCGTTGGGATATTTGAGTAGAGTGCGATGCATGGTCGATCAGTGGTTTGGGGTATCAGTTCTTCGTTGAAGATTTTCTAGGCGTCCTCGCGCAGGCGATGGTCGTTCTCACTTGTGAGATGTTTTGGTGTTGGGCATGTTGGCCGAGGGTTGAATACCTCACTTTGGTTTCCGATGGGTGCGGTTGTAGTTAAGACGGTCAGAAGTCGTTCAACGCTCTGATCGAGGCGAGCTATGGTTTGAAGGGTGCTACTACTCATTTTGCTTCGTGGCGATAGGGTGTCGCGTATCCCGCGGTTGCCGTCGGAGGAATCATCGTCGCTTGGCCTCTTGATTTTCGGGTTCCTGGACCTCTCCTCGTAGTCGACCGAGGCAGCATCCATGGCAGTGCTTTCCTGGGCACTGGTGGATTCGTTGCTTGGGGCGCCCGCCTCTACTACGAGGGCGGTCGATGGGCTGGTTGTGGTATTGTTAGTACTGGAGAGGGATTTTGGGGTCATGGTAGTAGTTTGTGTTAACTGTACGCAAATATTGTCTGATGGGGTAGACTTACTTGTATATTTAACTGCTTTGGCATAATTTAAATTGCGACAGTATGGGTTTTCGTCGTAAAAGATTTGGATAGCTTGTTTTCGTGTGACTCTGAGGTCTTTTTGTATGACTGTCATTGCTTTTTGGTCCATCCGCTTTGGGCAGTCGCAGTCACCTGCCTCATGGAGGCATGAGCAGTGGTAGCCTATAGGTTGGTGGGCTGTGCAGTCTTTTCGGTCATGCTCGCCGGCGCACCTCCTACAGCGTTGGGGTATGTATGGCTGGCAATATTTGATGACGTGGCCGTATTCCAAACAATTATTGCACATGGCAGGCCATGTCGCCCCTGTTCGCCCGGGATTTTTATGAATTCCGGTGTGTCACGTCCTGGTTAAGTGATTTGGTACGTATGGTGTGGATGTTTCGTGGTTTAATCAGTTCTGCTCAAGAAACGTTGGTGATTCCATAATCCTTTGCTAAACCTGCTGCTAAAGCCCTTAGGTCAGTTCTGGGAGTGTAGTTGGATTTGATTTGATTTGAGCCTTATTTCCACCAGAGCTGTGTAGTTTGAAGTGTATATAATTCATCTTGTAGCATTGAAGAACGGATGTATGACGACAGTAACCTTGTGTTTGTCTATTTCGTTAATCCTTTGTATAGCGTTACTTTGCTCGATATTTACGACTTGGGCCAGATACTTCTTTCCATGTCGGTTTATGTTTATCGGTCTGCCTCCCAGTTGTTTGGAGAGCGAGTTCATCATGGCGAATGGGTTCATTGAGGGAGCAACTTTGTTTGCACCACTATCAACAAGCGTTATTTGGAAGTGGGTAGGGAATGATGCTGATACTTCTTTCCCTGTCGGTTTATGTTTATCGGTCTGCCTCCCAGTTGTTTGGAGAGCGAGTTCATCATGGCGAATGGGTTCATTGAGGGAGCAACTTTGTTTGCACCACTATCAACAAGCGTTATTTGGAAGTGGGTAGGTAATGATGCTGATCTCAGTGCATTTTGGGTGGGAGTGTCGGCCTGGGGGGAGCGAATCACGGCAGCAGCCTCTCGTCGCGCGACTTGGTGCTCAGTTTGGTATTGCAGGATCTCTCTTTCAGTCTTGTCCTGGGGGCAGTCGTCGTGTCCCTTTGGGTTGCCATTTATTTTGCATTAAATGCACTGAGGTTTCACGGATGGGCATGACAAGGGATCGTCTCGCTTATCGTGGTCGTCCTGGGAGCAGTGTGACCATCTTTTTTACCGTTACAATTTTTGCTCGTGTGTCCGTATTTCTGGCATTTATAGCATTGCATCGGACGTCTTTCGAAGGGTGTAACCTTGGTTTTGGCGTCAAAGAAAGGTATGTCTATGTAGTTAGGAGGGGTGGAGCAATTGAATTTAAGGAGAAGGGCCGTGGTGGCGCTTCTTCTTGGTTTGATTTTTGGTAGGATTTTCGCTTCAACTATACATTCCTCGTATTGGACGAGTCCGGTGATGAATTCGTCGACTTAATCACTCGGGAGATCCTCGATGTAAATCAGGCCTGAACTAATGGATAAAGTTGAGTGTGGTATGATTTTGCAAGGCTCTTAGCATATCCTGTTTCTGGAGAGTATAGTGTCACTTTGAAGTTTTGTGTCTACTTTAATGGTAAATCTATCGTCACTGCTGGCGGTGATGCTGAGAATTGGACGGCCAGTCATGAAGCACAGTTCTTCTCGTAGTTTATATGGGCAAATATCCGGTCTGTCACTGACATCAAATGTCACTTTCAAGTGTTCGGGGAATTTAGGGCCGTTGTTGAATAGGTTGTGGTCATCAAATCGTGTGTATTGTCTCCTCTCGGTGTTTTTTGGTGTTCGGGCGTTACGATTCCGGCTGGGATGAGAGCGATGTTATCGGAGCGGTCAGAGGCGGAAGCACACGAACAGGTTACGTGTTCCCTGGCCTCTATCCTCTTTATCAGCTCTTCCAGTCGGTCATTCATAGTTGCACAAAGGTTCTCGAGTTTAGTGAGACGTTCGCAGACTTCACTGGAGGGCGCCGGGCAGTCCTCTTTCTCCAGCTCGGGAAGGCCTATCATTTTGCATATCTTGCCCAGGGTGTTCTACATTCCGGTTATACTCGTGTCCAGCTTCGAAAATCGTTTATTTGTGTCGTCGATTACGACCTGAGTCAGGTCTCCTGTCTGTCGATGAGAAACTTTTCGAGGGCTCTTATTTCTTTCTTGCAGCCTGTTTGAGTGCGACGCTCTGGAGAGACCGACAGCCCCTCTCCGATAGGGCACGGTCCTGCCCATTGTTTGATCCCCGGCTCCTACCCGGGGTTCTGGGTAATGAAGGTGGGGCCTTCTTTAAATTTATTGCTGTTGTATATACGAATATATACACTAACACAATTGATCTTAAAACCAACCTTAAATGTAGATTTTTTTGTAACGATTTTTTATTTCATTTTTTTACAGATTTTTTGTTGCTTTTTTAAATTTCAATTGGTTTTGATTCTAAATTCACAAGCCCCGGTGTCAGTGGGGGGCTCACTTCTTAGTGCACCAAGAATAGGAATGTAGCTACAAACTAAATGGGAGGACGGTGGAGGGATCTTCTAACTCAAAACGTATTTACACAAAGAGACAAATCCACGTTGGTGGATAACGAGGACACCACGGGAAGGCGGGTGAGCTTGGGATACCCCCAGGGGGTATCCCTCTGAGGTACCTTATTGCTCTCGCTCTAAAGGGATTATGGTCGATCTCTCCAATTTTGTTGAAAACTTTAACGGTTACGAGACGATATTCGGTCTCGGAGCGATATTCGGCTTAGAGCGGTGACCGGCTCTTATTTTGATACAGCAAAAAAAAAAAGTTTCTGTACCCATAAATTTTGTAAACTTTGGAGCTCAGACGCGAAGAACAGTATGCGATGTTAGTTTCAAACTCATTTAGTTGTCCGTCATTGGTTAAGATACTGCCTCTGCGCAAAGCTACAGCGTAGATTCTGAGTAGGTTTACCGTAGTTACTAAGTAGGTTTACCGTAGTTACTAAGTAGGTTTACCGTAGTTACAGACTAGGTTTACCGTAGTTACAGAGTAGGTTTACCGTAGTTACAGAGTAGGTTTACCGTAGTCACAGAGTAGGTTTATCGTAGTTACAGAGTAGGTTTACCGTAGTTACAGAGTAGGTTTACCGTAGTTACAGAGTAGTTTTATCGTATTTACAGAGTAGGTTTACCGTAGTTGTTGTAGTTGCTTAAATGTTTCACCGGAGTCCCAACGCGAAGTTTATACTGACTCCCCCGTAGGGCGGTTGAAGTAGGTGCAGCGTAGATAGAGAGTATGTTCAACTTAGATTCTGAGTAGTTTCAACGTAGTCACAGTGGGTTTAATCACAGTTTGAGTAGGTCTAACAAAGTAATATGAAGTAAATTTGACATGGGTACCAAGTAAATTTGATGCGACTACAGAGAAAATTTACAGATGTAAATTAAATTTAACGTTTTTACAGAGTAACTCAAACGCGGGTACAGAATAGGCCTCAAAGTAAGTTTGACGAAACTACAAGGATAATTTGGCAGATACAAATTAAATTCAACCTATCAACAGAGTAAATATAACCCGGGTACCGAGTAGGCCTAGCGCAAATACAAATTATACTTAACACGGATACGAAGTTAATTTAACCTATACAAATATGCAAAGCAGGTTCATTGCAGACGCAGTAGGTTTTGCGTAGAGGAGTGGTAGCAGCTCCCTCCGTTCTCCGCCGGAGCTCTAACATGTAGTCACTGAGGGCTCCTCCTCGTGGCACGAAGAACCGTTGATTCTGCACAGCTTCGTGCGCGAAGTCAAAGTAAAAGTTCTTAATAGTACGCAGGGAGGACAGCGAGTTCGGGATCGTAGATGATTCAGACCTCGCTACCTCTACACTACCTCGTAGAGGCCTGTATGTTTTTCGAAAGCGATCAATTTTTTCCGGTGTTCCGTTTCTGTGAGCAGGCGTTGCAGGTTGCACGGAGGCTCAAGAAGGCTCGTCGGGCTGCTGCGAGTGCATCACTATCTACTAGTAAGTGTTTCACGCTGATTGCCTCTTGGTGGCAACAGGGGTCATGGTGGTGCGTCCGGTCCCATGTCTACATTCATTAGGTGGTTGTGAGTTATCGACGTGTGTCCCGTGCATAGACGGTCGATGAACACTTGGTCTCTCCTATTAGAAAATCTGGTGTCTCATTCTCCCACGGATGGTTTAACTGCAAGCATCTTTTGTCCACTTTGTTGCCAAGAGTCGTTCCATCGTGATGTTATACGCGAGTTGATGGCCGGGAACCAGTCTCGGTAATGTATAGAGAAGAATTGTTCCTGCTGGGTAGACACCCGTTTAGCGAGGGAATCTGCGCGTTCGTTTCCTCTTATCCCCGCTTGTCCAGGTTTCCAGGTGAACTCGAGCGCCTGGCTCGCCTCGGACATCGTGAATAGGTCGTGTTGCATTTTTCTAAGGGCAGGGTGATCTGTGTGCAGAGTTTCCATCTGGGCGAGAACACTCAGACTATCTAACAATATAACACTTTTGGGGTGGCGGTCGCTTTTTGTGAGGGATATGGCCAGTTCGAGTGCGTGTAGCTCTGCAGATAATATAGAGGCCTCGTGGGGTAGGGTGGCCGAACGAGAGGTCCCTTCGCCTATGGCGGCGTCTCCTACTCTGGCCAGTGTTTTCGAGCCGTCAGTGTATACATGGCGGTGCTCAGAGTACTGTTCATCGAGTAGTCGTGAGAATTCTCGACGTTGTTGTTGTTGCTTTGGGGTAAGTCTGCAGATCTAGGTTGACCAGTGGTGGGCTGATCATCCACGTTGGTGTGTTGATTTGAAGAATTCGATAGGAAAATGAACGCTTGATTGCTTGGCGTCTGATGTTCAGCGAGGTCAGTAAGTTATCCACAAGTAGAGAAAAGGGTGGCATATGTTCTTTTTAGCCGCAAAGAGGCGTTTATCAAGAATGTTGGTGAGCGCACTGAGTGCTGGGCTATTGATGTAGCTCCTTGTCTTGAAATAGAATTGTAGTGAGAGTTTGTCTCTCCGGAGCGGAAGAGGAAGCTCGTTGGCAAGCACGTTCAGGGATTCGATGGGTGTGGAACGGAACGCACCGGTTGTGATACGCAGGGCGTTATTTACTATGATTGCGAGAGGTTCTAGTGTGGTTTTTGCTGCTGAACCGTAAACAATTGCTCCGTAGTCAATGCGCGAGCGTATTAATGTTCTGGATAACGTCATGCCGGTGTCCATTTCGGCTCCGAATTTCAAGGATGTTACAGAGAGAATAAGTCCGGTTGCTTTTGTGCAGAGGGGCTCCAGGGCTACAATATGAGGTTGCCATGTGAGTTTAGGGTATCACACAAGACCGAGGAATTTTATTGATTCCTCGTATACAATCAGAGTGTTATTTAGCTTTTGGGCTGGTTTTAGGTGTAAGCCGGGCACGAGAGTAGAGTGCATGCTTTTCGTTTTGGGGGGCAAAAATCTGAATCCGTTTAGGGAAGCAAAGTTTCCTAGTAGGCTTAGACATTTCTGGAGTTCCTGTTGATTTGTTAAGAGCCTAGGGTGCCTGTAGCTTATTTGTAAGTCGTCCACGTATAGCGATGAAAGCAATCTTCCGTCGCGCGGGAGAATGTCTGCTATCTGGTTGATTTTGAGTACAAAAAGAGTGACACTGAGGACGCTCTCCTTAGGGATGTCAATTTCTTGCGGATATGATGGTGACAAGGTGTCGCCGACCTCAACCCTGAAGGAGCGATTTTGCAGGAATTGGTGGATATAACGCGGTAAGTGGCCTCTCAGCCCTTTGTGGTGTAGATCCTTCATAATACCATATTTCCAGGTAGTATCGTATGCTTTTTCCACGTCGAAAAAATGGAAACCACATGTTCTCCTCAGACAAATGCCTGTCTAATGTTAGATTCCAGTCTCTCAAGGTGGTCCGTCGTAGAGTGGGGCTTGCAACTGCTACACTGGATGCTGTTCAGGCCTGCATGCATATCAAGGTAGTCGACGAGGCGCGTATTTATCATTCTTTCCCTGGTCTTGCTGAGAACGCTGGTAAGAGCGATGGGGCGGTAGTTATGGGGGTTGCCGTGGAATTTCCCGGGTTTGGGTATTGGGATAATTGTAGATTCCCGCCATTGATCGGGAAAAAATGAGTTCGAGTACAGAGTATTTTACACTTTTAATACGTGGTTACGGGCGCCATTTTTGATCATGTTGATGTGTACCCGGTCTGGCCCAGGTGAAGTTTCACGTGTATGGTCTAGAGAACTCTGCAGTTCGTAGGCCTCTTCGTTTCTAGAAGTAAAGTCAATATGTTCGATTTCTCGCAAGTTCCTCTCCCGGTGGAAAGCAGCCGTGGCGTTGGTTGATTGCGAAATCTGCTAAACGTTTGAGCTAAATTATTTGCGATTCCCGCCTGGGAAGGATAATTTTTGCCTTCGTCAGAACGGATGTAAATAGGTCGCTCGGGTTTTCGCTGGATATGTCGGATTTTTCCCACACCTGGCAGATGGGAGTTGTTTCGATTAATAGTATTTACTAATTGAGCCCAGCTTTCACGTTTCTTCTCCACTAGAAGTTTTCGATAAACAGCAGATGCCCTTTTCCACGCTACTCGGTTCCTGGGGGACCGTGTGCGTCGGTAGGCATGGTATAGCTTTTCACGCTTATCTCCTGCTTCTTGCACCTCTCGGCACCACTATAGTTTAAGAAAGAAGGTTTAAGGGGTATATTGGGGAATGCTTGCCTCGGCTGCGGCTTAAAACTTTTCGTATTGTTGGGTGACGATTTCGTGTTCCGACATGTTTTCGGGAATGTTGTCCATATCACTCCACGCGATGTGCGACGAGTATTCCATCCAGCTGGCTTTGCGGCAGTTGAATCGAAGTTCTTGTGGGACAGGGTTTCTTGGTTGTTTGGTAAGAAGCGATATGATGACTGAGTTATGATCGCTGTCGTGTGTTGAAGGCAGAACTCCTCAAACAAGTTGGGGTGCCAGAGTGGGGGAGCATATGGATAAATTGATGGTATTTTCTCTTTCGAGGGTGATTCGGGAGGGTTGTCGGTCGTAGAGAAGGACCAGGTTGTGAGTGTTTATGGTGTTAGCTATTATCACTCCCCTGGGGTCTGTTCTCATTCATCCCCATGTTTCATGGTAGCTGTTGAAGTTTCCAAGGAGGAGCACTGGTGAGGGCAGTTGGCTTGTCAATTCGGTCATTTGTGCTTGCGAGAGGTCATGGCTTCTTGAAGATTAGATGGATACCACTGTTATTGGCCTTGGGAAGAATATCTTTACGGCGATAGCTTGAAGTTCTGTCCTCAGGGGAAGACGAAGGTGAGGTACACTTTGGTGAATCATACGTGTCACTCCGCCGTGAGCAGTCACGTTGGTGTGGCCTTCGCGGCGGTGTATGATATATTGGGGAATTCTGAGTGTGGCGGTCTCTCGGAGTTTAATCTCCTGGAGGCCAATCACCAAAGGTTTATGGGTGGAGATTAGGGATAGTACATCGTCTTTCTTGTTTCCGAGTCCCTGACAGTTCCACTGGAGTATTTTCGTGTTTATTTTGAGGGCTGTTTGCACTCTGATCTTGGTGATCTAGAGTGGTCGCGTGATTTGCTGGAGCGTTTGTGATGCGCGTGTTTTTGTTTTTGCCCAATGGTTTCGGGCTGGAAGTGTTCACGGGAGTGTCAGCCTTCGGTGGAAGGAGGTCTACTGTGGTTGCTGCGGTTGCGTTTGCAAGTGCTCTTGTGGGAAGACGAGGGTGTGTGCTCTCTGTGTTTGCTTTGTGAGCGATTGCGCTCTTCTTCTGTGGTAGCCTTTTTTATCTGTGTGGGTTGTTGTGTCGAGTGAGAGGTATTTGGGCTATGAAAAATGACTGGTTGTGCGGAGGTCTCGCGTATGAGCTCCGCTAGATAACAGCTGTCTGCGAGGTCGTGATCGTTCTCGTTGATGGTGTGTTTGTAGGTGGGTTTGCTAACGGGGGATCTTGTCCCTCGCAGTGGTTTTCCACGAATGGAGCCACATTTGAGGCAGGTGGAATCAGTTATGGGTTTTGGTCCTGACGGGCCGTCATCTGAGTGTTGTTACTGTTTTTTTGCTCATTGGTGCCTGGATATCGGAGGTTTCTTCATCTCTTTGTCATTTTGTTTTTATAGTAGTGAGCCTTGCTGTGTGGTCGACTGCCGGAGATGCATCCATCTCGTCGTCTTCCAGGTCTTGATATAAATCATTTCTAGAACTGTGCGTCTCTGGTGCGGGGTCGGTCGCTGGGCTGGGTTAGGAAGCACTGCAGCCAGGTAGGAGTGCTTTACTCTTGTTACGATGTTGTCTTGATCATGTTGTCCTGATCATGTGTGCAGTAGCCAAAATTGACTACTGCAAGGCTGCGATTCTGGTGAAACTACAAATTCTTAAAAGTAAGCGACACTCGTTTATTCAACATTCAATTTATTCAGCATAATATAGGAACGCAATTTGAATCATCATTCTCATAAATCGTCCAATGACCCAACCCGTGTCTAATTCAAATATAACATTTAGAGAGTGTTAAATGTGCGGCAAAGCACAGCTGATGCCCTTCAATTATCAAAGCCTTTGTTGCTGCCCGTGCGCTCATACTTTGCTGGACTGCTGACAGAGGTACTTCGGATATCCGCACCTGATTTCCGCAACGGCCATCGGATCACTTTGAGGTAATCCGTAAACACGTCAGTAACGCGATGTCGACTGAAATTGGTTTCATCCTATGAATTTCATTACTAAATCGCATCTGGTTCATTGAAGTGATCCGACGTTCTGATTGGCAAGAGTTCAGTGTAGGTATGGATCCCAGAGGAACGCAGATGTGCCGGGAAGATTAAAAATAATAAAAGTGTTTGCGTATGCTTATACTAAAAATATAGGTATGTTTTCTGAGATAGTCTGGCCATCCGAGCACAGACGTACTGCTGTCAATTTCACAATGTTATATCAGTGACTGTCGTAGAAAAAGTTTCGGTAAATTTCAGACTCCTACCGTTTTTAATTCTGTCTTACCTAATCTCGAGTAATCATAGTGACTGACTATCCGAGTAAAAAGTGTTGCAATTTTTTTCCGACCGAATGTATCAATCAACGGTGTTCGAACAGTATCCTGTGGCTTCGAGTCTGAGACTCAATTCACCACCCGGCAACTGAGTAGGTAGGGCGCTGGATCAGGCCACTGTAACTATATCTTGTTAACTGATGTCTAATTGACAGATATCATCGGTTTCACAAGTGAAATATAAATCTTGACTTCACAGTCAATGCTGGAAGTTAGACCTGTTTGTTTACTTCTTCTGAACAGAGAAAACTGTGAATGTTGGACTTTCCTGTTTGTGTTTTTCAAGTACCTCTAAATTTACAGATGCGTTTCCGCAATTTTTGCGAGAAAAAAATTGTACTATTGTCCCGTTTCGAACAGTGACGTATTGTACGGAAATTAGTATCTCCAACGTATCTGAGTTGAGAACAAACGGAATCCGGTTTTTGTCGGTTTCTTTTAATTTGTAGCGGGACAGGAGATGAAAATCTTCAAATGTGCATTAACAATGTTTGAAGAACGTTTTCAATACGTAGTTCATAACTTTACATATTACTAACTATCAAATATCAATAACGGTTTACTGTGCGGAAGGAATGAGTGGGCCGGAACATCACTGAACTGTTTTCTTACCTCCTTGGCAATTGCTTGGATTCTCCAAATACTGATGCTCGAGACTTCCATGGAATTACAAATTCAACTCTACGGGTGCTAGTCAACACCGCAACTAATCGAAGCTTCGCAGAAAACAAAGAAAGTAAGTCCCGTAGCTTGTTAGTGAAGGTAGTGTTGTCCTATACCCAGGAACGACTGCCCAAATACACAATGAAATGTATCAATTGCCTTAGAAATTAGTGATGCGGTTGACAGGAAAGCTTGTTCGATAGCAAGATTTATTCAATTTAAAAGACTCTATTTTCAAGTGAATAAAATTGAAATGTAGACGCTATATACGAGATGAGCAAGGGTATGTGATCCAAAATTGCTTTTAATTTCAACTTGAGTGAATACTTAATTGATGATGGTAACGCACCGCGCAATATTTTTTGCGCATTTAGGGTACTTGGTACAACCGGCAGCGCGAAAATAGTGAATGCTGTTTTCATCTTTTTCGGGAAACCGATGCGCCTGTACCAAAATGTTTGACTAGAATCCCTTTATGCTCTTGTGCCTCCTAGTCTTCAAGATCGCTGTCGGCGGCTCCTAATTTTTCCTCATTTATTACCCCCGACTTTATAGGACCGAAGTCCTCAGTGCAATGATTCACTCTGATTCCTCCAGGGTTCTGCATGAGGGTAATCCATTATGGATTCCTCCAGGGTTCTGCAAGAGGGTAATCCATTGGGGATTCCTCCAGGGTTCTGCAAGAGGGTAATCCATTGGGGATTCCTCCAGGGTTCTGCAAGAGGGTAATCCATTGGGGATTCCTCCAGGGTTCTGCAAGAGGGTAATCCATTGGGGATTCTTCAAACGGTTTGGCTTATTTTTTCTGAGCTGTTATGTCTGATGTTAGAATGATACAACATTCAACATTATCGTCTACACGGTTTGTCTGTTGAATGTTGCGCATGGTTGGCCGGTCACTACAATATATAAATTAGAAAAGCCCTGGGAGTGAAATCCATCATAAATTTGTATCTTGAATGATAGGAGTACTTAGGTACATCATTTGAGCAATATTTCGCCTATTTCCCAGCATTGCATTTCTCCCGAATAATGTAGAACTAATCGGCTGCATTCCGTCCAGAGGTACCGAACTCCCGCCCATCATTGCAAGTAAAGCAGCAATCTGTAACTACTTCGAGGCCCGCCTTTTATTGCAACTCTGACTGCATTGTTCCTAAATGACCTTCATGACTGATACTCATTACTCATTATTTTCATTCGTATGATTTTGCAATGTCATAATCATGAAATAAATTAAGCTATTATATTATAGAGACCACGAATATCTGTGTATAATTAGAATACTTCGTACAAAAGGGCGCTGGAAGAGTAGACCCAGTTTATTTATTGGACGCATCTTCTACGATGAGCTGGAACTGTGCACTAAGAATATGTTCTTCTAAGTAATGAATGCAGCGTCTAGTTACGTGGACAGTTGCATTTGGCCAGTTGCATTTGGTCAGTTACATTTGACCACTTTCATTTGGCCAGTTACATTTGACCACTTGCATTTGGCCAGTTACATTTGACCACTTGCATTTGGCCAGTTACATTTGACCACTTGCATTTGGCCAGTTACATTTGACCACTTGCATTTGGCCAGTTACATTTGACCAGTTGCATTTGGCCGGTTACATTTGGCCGGTTACATTTGGCCAGTTGCGTTTGGCCCGTTGCATTTGGCCAAGTTGCATTTGGCCAAATTGTATTTGACCAAGTTGCATTTGGCCAAATTGTATTTGACCAAGTTGTATTTGGCAAAGTTGTGTTTGGCCAAGTTGTATTTGGCAAAGTTCTATTTGGCAAAGTTGTAATTGGCCAAGTTGTATTTGGCCAAGTTGTATTTGGCAAAGTTGTATTTGGCCAAGTTGTATTTGGCAAAGTTGTATTTGGCAAAGTTGTATTTGGCCAAGTTGTATTTGGCAAAGTTGTATTTGGCAATCTCAAAGCCTTTTATTCGTGAAAATTGTTAACGTAATTTTTCTATAAGCATGAGTATATCTGTTTCGAAGGTTGCTGATATTGTCCTCGTTACAGGAAGCAGTGTGTTATACAATTCTTTTTAATGAATTGATTACACAATATATTTTTCGTAGGTGACTTTTGCTAGTGATCGTAAGAGTTACCATACGCATCGCTTGGCACTGCGCTAAAGTTAGCTCACAATTATTTTGAGCCAATGTAGGTGGGCTACACGGCTTATGACTGTTTCCATCACCCTCAATACGTTATTTTGATTTCTAACATTGCATCTTAGTCTTGTGCGTGGATCCGCTCATCTTCGTCCTCATCAAATATTGTTCATGCGTCGTTTGCCGCTTCCAAATAGAATGCGACACCTCACGTTGACCTGATACTGTGTTTGAATCGAAAGGCTGTTTTGTTTATTGTCAACATTGGGCCCGCAATACACTGATGACATCCATGCTATGATGTTGTCTTACTTCAATGATGACACCCATGCAATGGTGTCATACTTCAATGATGACACCTATGCAATGACGTTGTCATACTTCAATGATTACACCCATGCAATGACGTCATACTTCAATGATGACACACAGGCAATGACGTCATACTTCAATGATGACACACATGCAATGACGTTGTCATACTTCAATGATGACACCCATGCAATGACGTTGTCATACTTCAATGATGACACCCATGCAATGACGTTGTCATACTTCAATGATGACACCCATGCAATGACGTCATACTTCAATGATGACACCCATGCAATGACGTTGTCATACTTCAATGATGACACCCACCCATGCAATAACGTTGTAATACTTCAATGGTGTCACCCATGCAATGACGTTGTTATACTTCAATGATGACACCCATGCAATGACGTTGTCATACTTCAATGATGACACCCATGCAATGACGTTGTCATACTTCAATGATGACACCCATGCAATGACGTTGTCATACTTCAATGATGACACCCATGCAATGACGT
>SDVV010009169.1:0-16835 GCA_016164225.1 Gammarus roeselii
ATATCCTGTTGCACTATATACATGCACTATATCCTGTTGCACTATATGTATGCACTATATCCCGTTGCACTATATGTATGCACTAGGTCCTTATGCACTATATGAGTGCACTATATCCCGTTGAAATATATGTATGCCCTATATGTGTTTGCAATATATCATGTTGCACTATATGTTGCACTATATCCTGTTGCACTATATGTATGAACTATATCTTGTGGCACTATATGCATGCACTATATCCTGTTGCACTATACGTATGCACGATATCATGTTGCACTATATGTATGCACTATATTAAGTTGTACTTTACATATGTACTATATCCTGTTGCACTTTATGTATGCACTATATCATACTGCACTATATGTATGCACAGTATCATGTTGCACTATATGTATTAACTATATCATGTTGCACTTTATGTATGCACTATATCCTGTGAGACTATATGTATGCACTATATCCTGTTGCACAATGTCCTGTTGTACTATATGTATGCAATGTATCCTGTTATACTATATGTATGCACTATATCCTGTTGCACTATATGTATGCACTATATCCTGTTGCACTATATGTATGCACTATATTCTTTTGCACTATATGTATGCACTATATCATTTTGCACTATATGCATGCACTATATCCTGTTGCACTATATGTATGCACTATATCATGTCGCACTATATGTATACACTATATCATGTTGCACTATATGTACGCACTATATCCTGTTGCGCAATATGATTGCACTATATCCTGTTGCACTGCACATATGTATGCACTATAACATGTTGCACTATATGTATGCACTATATCCTGTTGCACTATATATATGCACTATATCCTGCTGCACTATTTGTATGCTCTATATCCTGTTGCAATATATGTATGCACTATACCCTGTTGCGCTATATGTATGCACTATATCTTGTTGCACTATATGCATCCACTAAATCATGTTGTACTATATGTATGCACTATATCCTGTTGCACTATATGTATGCACTATATCCTGCTGCACTATATGTGTGCACTATATCCTGTGGCACTATATGTATGCACTATGTACTGTTGCACTATATGTATGCACTATATCCTGTTGAACTATATGTATGCAGTATATCCTGGTGCACTATATCATGTTGCACTAAATGAATGCACTATATCATGTTGCGCTATATGTATGCACAGTATCCTGTTGCACTATATGTATGCACTATATCCTGTTGCACTATATGCATGTACTATATCCTGTTGCACTATATGTATGCACTATATCATGTTGCACTATATGTTTGCACTATATCCTGTGGCACTATATGCATGCACTATATCCTGTTGCATTATGTGTATGCACTATATCCTGTTGCACTATAGGTATGCACTATATCCTGTTGCACAATATGTATGCACTATATCCTGTTGCACTATATGTATGCACTATATGTATGCACTAAATCCTGTTGCACTATATGTATGCACTATATCCTGTTGCACCATATGTATGCACTATATCCTGTTGAAATATATGTATGCTCTATAACCTGTGGCATTATATGTATGCACTATATCCTATTATACTATATGTATGCACAATATCTTGTTGCACTATATCCTGTTGCACTATATGTATGCAATATATCATGTTGCACTATATGTATGCACTATATCCTTTTGCAATATATGTATGCACTATAACCTGTTGCACTATATGTATGCACTATATCCTATTGCACTATATCCTGTTGCACTATATGCACACACTATATCATGTTGCACTATACAGTATGTATGCACTCTATCCTGTTGCACTATATGTATGCACTATATCCTGTTGCACTATATGTATGCACTATATCCTGTTGCACCATATGCATGCACTATATCATGTTGCACTATATGCATGCACTATATCATGTTGCAATATATACCTGCACTATATGTATGCACTCTATTCTGTTGCACTATATGTATGAAGTGTATCCTGTTGCACTATATGTATGTACTTTATCCTGTTGTACTATATCCTGTTGCACTATATGCATGCACTATATCCTGTTGCATTATATGTATGCACTATATCCTGTTGCACTATATGTATGCACTATATGTATGCACTATATGTATGCACTATATCCTGTTGCACTATATGTATGCACTATATTCTGTTGCACTATATGTATGCACTATATCCTGTTGCCCAATTTGTATGCACCATATCCTGTTGCACTATATGCATGCACTATATCCTGTTGCAATATATGCATCCACTATATCCTGTTGCACTATATGTATGCAATATATCCTGTTGCACTATATGTATGCACTATATCCTGTTGCCCAATTTGTATGCACCATATCATGTTGCACTATATGCATGCACTATATCATGTTGCAATATATACTTGCACTATATGTATGCACTCTATCCTGTTGCACTTTATGTATGAAGTGTATCCTGTTGCACTATACGTATGTACTTTATCCTGTTGCACTATATCCTGTTGCACTATATGCATGCACTATATCCTGTTACATTATATGTATGCACTATATCCTGTTGCACTATATGTATGCACTATATCTTGTTGCACTATATGTATGCACTATATCCTGTTGCACTATATGTATGCACTATATTCTGTTGCACTATATGTATGTACTATATCCTGTTGCACAATTTGTATGCATCATATCCTGTTGCACTATATGCATGCACTATATCCTGTTGCAATATATGCTTGCCCTATATGTATGCACTATATCCTTTTGCAATATATGCATCCACTATATCCTGTTGCACTATATGTATGCACTATATCCTGTTGCACTATATGTATGCACTATATCCTGTTGCACTATTTGCATCCACTATATCCTGTTGCACTGTATGTATGCACTATGTCCTGTTGCACTATCTGTATGCACTATATTTTGGTTGAACTATATGTTTGCACTATATCCTGTTGCACTATATCTTGTTGCACTATATGTATGCTCTATCTCATGTTGCACTATATGCATGCACTATATCCTGTTGCACTATGTGCATGAGCTTTATCATGTTGCACTATATGCATGTACTATATCCTGTTACACTTTATGTATGCAATATATCCTGTTGCACTATATGTGTGCACTATATCCTGTTACACTCTATCCTGTTGCACTATATGTATGCAATATATCATGTTGCACTATATGTATGCACTATATCCTGTTGCAATATATGTATTCACTATATCATGTTGCACTATATGTATGCACTATATCCTGTTGCACTATATCCTGTTGCACTATATGCATGCACTATATCCTGTTGCACTGTATGTGTGCCTTATATCCTGTTGCACTATATGTATGCACTATATCCTGTTGCACTATATGTATGCACTATATCATATTGCACTATATGTATGCACTATATCATGTTGCATTATATGTATGCACTATATCCTGTTATACTAAATGTATGCACTATATCTTGTTGCCCTATAGCCTGTTACACTGTATCCTGTTGCACTATATGTATGCACTATATCAAGTTGCACTATATGTATGCACTATATCCTGTTGCAATATATGTATGCACTATATCCTGTTGCACTATATGTATGCACTATATCCTATTGCACTATATCCTGCTGCACTATATGCATGCACTATATCCTGTTGCGATATGTGCTTGCACTATATGTATGCACTATATCCTGTTGCACTATATGTATGCACTATATCCTGTTGCATTATATGTATGCACTATTTCGTGTTATACTATATGTATGCACTATATCATGTTGCACTATATGTATGCACTATATCATGTTGCATTATATGTATGCACTATATCCTGTTATACATAATGTATGCACTATATCTTGTTGCCCTATAGCCTGTTACACAATATCCTGTTGCACTATATGTATGCACTATATCATGTTGCACTATATGTATGCACTATATCCTGTTGCAATATATGTATGCACTATATTCTGTTGCACTATATGTATGCACTATATCCTATTGCACTACATCCTGTTGCACTATATGCATGCACTATATACTGTTGCGATATGTGTTTGCACTATATGTATGCACTATATCCTGTTGCACTATATGTATGCACTATATCCTGTTGCATTATATGTATGCACTATATCGTGTTATACTATATGTATGCACTATATCCTGTTACACTATATCCTGTTGCACTATTTGTGTGCACTATATGTATGCACTACATCCTGTTGCAATATATGTATGCACTATATCCTGTTGCACTATATGTATGCACTATATCCTGTTGCACCATATGTATGCACTATATCCTGTAGCACTATATGCATGCACTATATCCTGTTGCAATATATGCTCGCACTATCTGTATGCACTATATCCTGTTGCACTATATGTATGCACTATATCCTGTTGCAATATATGTGTGCACTATTTCCTGTTGCACTATATATATGCACTATATCCTATTGCACTTTATCCTGTTGCACTATAGCATGCACTCTATCCTGTTGCACTATATGCATGCACTATATCCTGCTGCAATATATGCTTGCACTATATGTATGCACTATATCCTGTTGCACTATATGTATGCACTATCTCCTGTTGCACTATATGTATGCACTATATCATGTTGCATAGTATGTATGCACTATATCCTGTTATACTATATGTATGCACTTTATTTTGTTGCACTATATCCTATTGCACTATATCCTGTTGCACTGTATGCATGCACTATATTCTGTTGCACTATATGTATGCACTATATCCTGTTGCACTATATCTATGCACTATATCATGTTGCACTATATGTATGCAGTATATCCTGTTGCACCACATGTATGCACTATATCATGTTGCACTATATTCATGCACTATATCCTGTTGCAATATATGCTTGCACTATATGTATGCACTCTATCCTGTTGCACTATATGTATGCACTATATTCTGTTGCACCATATGTATGCACTATATCCTGTTGCACTATATGAATGTACTATATTATGTTGCAATTTATGCTTGCACTATATCTATGCACTACATCCTGTTGCACTATATGTATGCACTATGTCCTATTGTACTATCTGTATGCACTATATCCTGTTGAACTAAATGTATGCACTATATCCTGTTGCACTAGTTTTATGCACTATATCATGTTGCACTATATGAATGCACTATATCCTGTTGCACTATATCCTGTTGCACTATTTGTATGCACTATGTCCTGTTGCAATATATGTCTGCACTATATCATGTTGAACTATATGTATGCAACACTATATGAATGCACTATATCATGTTGCGCTATATGTATGCACAATATCCTGTTGCACTATATGTATGCAGTATATCCTGTTGCACCACATTTATTCACTAAATCATGTTGCTCTATATGCATGCACTATATCCTGTTGCAATATATGCTTGCACTATATGTATGCACTCTATCTTGTTGCACTATATGCATGCACTATATCATACTGCACTATACAGTATGTATGCACTATATCCTGTTGCATTATATGTATGCACTACATCCTGTTGCACTGTATGTCTGCACTATATCCTGTTGCACAATATGTATGCACTATATCCTGTTGCGCTATATGTATGCACTATATGTATGCACTATATCCTGTTGCAATATATGTATGCACTATATCCTGTTACATTATATGTATGCACTATATCCTGTCACACTATATGTATGCACTATATCTTGTTGCACTATATCCTGTTGCATTATATGCATGCACTATATCCTGTTGCATTATATGCATGCACTATATCCTTTTGCACTATATGTATGCACTATATCCTGTTGCACTATATGCATGCACTATATCCTGTTGCACTATATGTATGCACTATATTCTGTTGCACTATATGTATGCACTATATCCTGTTGAACAATTTGTATGCACCATATCCTGTTGCACTATATGTATGCACTATATCCTGTTGCACTATATCTTGTTGGACTATATGTATGCACTATATCATGTTGCCCTATTTGCATGCACTATATCCTGTTGCACTATATGCATGCACTATATCCTGTTGCACTATATGCATGTACTATATCCTGTTACACTATATGTATGCAATATATCCTGTTGCACTATGTGTGTGCACTATATCCTATTCCACTATATCCTGTTGCACTATATGTATGCTCTATATCATGTTGCACTATATGTATGCACTGTATCCTGTTGCAATATATGTATTCACTATTTCCTGTTGCACTTTATGGATGCACTATATCCTCTTGCACTATTTGTATGCACTATATCATGTTGCATTATATGTATGTACTATATCCGGTTATACTAAATGTATGCACTATATCTTGTTGCACTATAGCCTGTTACATTATATCCTGTTGCACTATATGTATGCACTATATCATGTTGCACTATATATATATATGCACTATATCCTGTTGAAATATTTGTATGCACTATATCCTGTTGCACTATATGTATGCACTATATCATATTGCACTATATCCTGTTGCACTATATGCATGCCCTATATCCTGTTGCAATATGTGCTAGCACTATATGTATGCACTATATCCTGTTGCACTATATGTATGCACTATATCCTGGTGCATTATATGTATGCACTATATCCTGTTATACTATATGTATGCACTATATCCTGTTGCACTATATGTATGCTCTATATCATGTTGCACTATATGTATGCACTACATCCTGTTGCAATATATGTATACACTATATCCTGTTGCACTATATGTATGCACTATATACTGTTGCACCATATGTATGCACTATATCCTGTTGCACTATATGCATGCACTATATCCTGTTGCATTATATGCTCGCACTATATGAATGCATTACAGTATATCCTGTTGCACTGTATGTATGCACTATATCCTGTTACACTATATGCATGCACTATATCATGTTGCACTATATGCATGCACTATATCCTGTTGCATTATATGTATGCACTATATGCTGTTGCACTATATGTATGCACTATATCCTGTTGCACTATATGTATGCACTATATCCTGTTGCACTAATTGTATGCACTATATTATGTTGCACTATATGTGTGCACTATATCCTGTTGCACAATTTGTATGCACCATATCCTGTTGCACTATATGCATGCACTATATCCTGTTGCAATATATGCTTGAACTATATGTATGCACTATATCCTGTTGCAATATATGCATCCACTATATCCTGTTGCACTATATGTATACAATATATCCTGTTGCACCATATGCATGCACTATATCATGTTGCACTATATGCATGCACTATATCATGTTGCAATGTATACTTGCACTATATGTATGCACTCTATCCTGTTGCACTATATGTATGAAGTGTATCCTGTTGCACTTTATGTATGTACTTTATCCTGTTGCACTATATCCTGTTGCACTATATGCATGACCTATATCCTGTTGCATTATATGTATGCACTATATCCTGTTGCACTTTATGTATGCACTATATCCTGTTGCACTATATGTATGCACTATATCCTGTTGCACTATATGTATGTACTATATTCTGTTGCGCTATATGTATGCACTATATCCTGTTGCACAATTTGTATGCACCATACCCTGTTGCACTATATGCATGCACTATATACTGTTGCAATATATACTTGCACTATATGTATGCACTCTATCCTGTTGCACTATATGTATGAAGTTTATCCTGTTGCACTATATGTATGTACTTTATCCTGTGGCACTATATCCTGTTGCTCTATATGCATGCACTATATCCTGTTGCACTATATGTATGCACTATATCCTGTTGCAATATATGCATCCACTATATCCTGTTGCACTAGATGTATGCACTATATCCTGTTGCACTATATGTATGCACTATATCCTGATGCACCATATGCATCCACTATATCCTGTTGCACTGTATGTATGCACTATGTTCTGTTGCACTATATGAATGCACTATATTTTGTTGAACTATTTGTTTGCAGTATATCCTGTTGTACTATATCATGCTGCACTATATGAATGCACTATATCATGTTGCGCTATATGTATGCACAATATCCTGTTGCACTATATGTATGCACTATATCCTGTTGCACTATATCTTGTTGCACTATATGTATGCACTATATCATGTTGCACTATATGCATGCACTATATCCTGTTGCACTGTATGCATGCACTGAATCCTGTTGCACTATATGCATGTACTATATCCTGTTACACTTTATGTATGCAATATATCCTGTTGCACTATATGTGTGCACTATATCCTGTTACACTATATCCTGTTGCACTATATGTATGCACTATATCATGTTGCACTATATGTATGCACTATATCCTGTTGCAATATATGTATTCACTATATCCTGTTGCATTATATGTATGCACTATATCCTGTTGCACTATATGCATGCACTATATCCTGTTGCACTATATGTTTGCACTATATCCTGTTGCAATATATGTATGCACTATTTCCTGTTGCACTATATGTATGCACTATATCCTGCTGCACTATATGTATGCACTATATCATGTTGCATTATATGTATGCACTATATCCTGTTATACTAAATGTATGCACTATATCTTGTTGCCCTATAGCCTGTTACACTATATCCTGTTGCACTAAATGTATGCACTATATCATGTTGCACTATATGTATGCACTATATCCTGTTGCAATATATGTATGCACTATATACTGTTGCACTATATGTATGCACTATATCCTATTGCACTATATCCTGTTGCACTATATGCATGCACTATATCCTGTTGCGATATGTGCTTGCACTATATGTATGCACTATATCCTGTTGCACTAAATGTATGCACTATATCCTGTTGCATTATATGTATGCACTATATCGTGTTATACTATTTGTATGCACTATATCCTAATACACTATATCCTGTTGCACTATTTGTATGCACTATATCATGTTGCACTATATGTATGCATTACATCCTGTTGCAATATATGTATGCACTATATCCTGTTGCAATATATGTATGCACTATATCCTGTTGCACCATATGTATGCACTATATCCTGTGGCAATATATGCATGCACTATATCCTGTTGCAATATATTCTCGCACTATATGTATGCACTATATCCTGTTTCACTATAAGTATGCACTGTATCCTGTTGCAATATATGCATGCACTATTTCCTGTTGCACTATATATATGCACTATATCCTATTGCACTTTATCCTGTTGAACTATATGCATGCACTATATCCTGTTGCACTATATGTATGCACTATCTCCTGTTGCACTATATGTATGCACTATATCATGTTGCATAATATGTATGCACTATATCCTATTATACTGTATGTATGCACCATATTTTGTTGCACTATATCATATTGCACTATATCCTGTTGCACTGCATGCATGCACTATATTCTGTTGCAATATATGTATTCACTATATCCTGTTGCACTATATGTATGCACTATATCCTGTTGCACTATATGTATGCAGTATATCCTGTTGCACCACATGTATGCACTATATCATGTTGCACTATATCATGTTGCACTATATTCATGCACTATATCCTGTTGCAATATATGCTTGCACTATATGTATGCACTCTATCCTGTTGCACTATTTGTATGCACTATATTCTGTTGCACTATATGTATGCACTATATCCTGTTGCACTATATGCATGTACTATATTATGTTGCAATTTATGCTTGCACTATATCTATGCACTACATCCTGTTGAACTATATGTATGCACTATGTCCTATTGTACTATCTGTATGCACTATATCCTGTTGAACTAAATGTATGCACTATATCCTGTTGCACTATATCTATGCACTATATCATGTTGCACTATATGTGTGCACTATATCCTGTTACACTATTTGTATGGACTATATCCTGTTGCACTATATGTGTGCACTATGTCCTGTTGCACTATATGTATGTACTAAGTCCTGTTGCAATATATGTATGCACTATATTTTCTTTAACTATATGTATGCAGTATATCCTGTTGCACTATATCATGTTGCACTATATGAATGCACTATATCCTGTTACACTATATGTATGCAATATATCCTGTTGCACTAGGTGTGTGCACTATATCCTATTCCACTATATCCTGTTGCACTATATGTATGCTTTATATCATGTTGCACTATATGTATGCACTATATCCTGTTGCAATATATGTATTCACTATATCCTGTTGCACTATATGTATGCACTATATCCTGTTGCACTATATGTATGCACTATATCCTGTTGCACTATATGTATGCACTATATCATGTTGCATTATATGTATGTACTATATCCGGTTATACTAAATGTATGCACTATATCTTGTTGCACTATAGCCTGTTACATTATATCCTGTTGCAGTATATGTATGCACTTAATCCTGTTGCACTATATGTATGCACTATATCATGTTGCATTATATGTATGTACTATATCCGTTTATACTAAATGTATGCACTATATCTTGTTGCAATATAGCCTTTTACATTATATCCTGTTGCACTATATGTATGCACTATATCATGTTGCTCTATATGTATGCACTATATCCTGTTGCAATATATGTATGCACTATATCCTGTTGCACTATATGAATGCACTATATCATATTGCACTATATCCTGTTGCACTATATGCATACACTATATCCTGTTGCAATATGTGCTTGCACTATATGTATGCACTATATCCTGTTGCACTATATGTATGCACTATATCCTGTTGCATTATATGTATGCACTATATCCTGTTACACTATAAGTATGCAATATATCCGGTTGCACTATATGTATGCTCTTTATCATGTTGAACTATATGTATGCACTACATTCTGTTGCAATATATGTATGCACTATATCCTGTTGCACTATATGTATGCACTATATCCTGTTGCACCATATGTATGCACTATATTCTGTTGCACTATATGCATGCACTATATCCTGTTGCAATATATGCTCGCACTATATGTATGCATTATATCCTGGTGCACTATATGTATGCACTATATCCTGTTGCAATATATGTATGCACTATTTCCTGTTGCAATATATGTATGCACTATTTCCTGTTGCACTATATAAATGGACTATATCCTATTGCACTTTATCCTGTTGCACTAGATGCATGCACTATATCCTCTTGCACTATATGCATGCACAATATCCTGTTGCAATATATGCTTGCACTATATGTATGCACTATATCATGTTGCACTATATGTATGCACTATCTCCTGTTGCACTATATGTATGCACCATATCATGTTGCATAATATGTTTGCACTATATCTTGTTATACTATATTTATGCACTCTATTTTGTTGCACTATATCCTATTGCACTATATCTTGTTGCACTATATGCATGCACTATATCCTGTTGCACTATATGTATGCACTATATCTTGTAGCACTATATGCATGTACTATATCCTGTTTCACTATATGTATGCACTATATCCTGTTGCACTATATGTATACACTATATCTTGTTGCACTATTTGAATGTACTATATCCTGTTTCACTATATGTATGCACTATATCCTGTTGCACTATATGTGTGCACTATATCATGTTGCACTATATGTATGCACTATATCCTGTTGCGCTATATGTATGCACTGTATCCTGTTGCAGTGCACATATGTATGCACTACAATATGTTGCACCATGTATATGCACTATATCCTGTTGAACTATACGTATGCACTATATCCTTTTAGACCATATATATGCACTATATCCTGTTGCACTACATGTGAGCACAATATCCTGTTGCACTATATGTATGCACTATATTCTGTTGCACTATATATATATGCACTATATCCTGTTGCACTATATGCATGCACTAAATCCTTTTGAACTATATGTATACACTATATCCTGTTGCGCTATATGTATGCACTATATCCTGTTGCACTGCACATATGTATGCACTTTGATCTGTTGCACCATGTGTATGCACTATATCCTGTTGCACTATACGTATGCACTATATCCTTTTGGACTATATATATGCACTATATCCTATTGCACTATATCCTGTTGCACTATATCCTGTTGCACTATTTGAATGCACTATATCCTGTTGCACTATATGTATGCACTGTATTCTGTTGCACTATATGTGTTCACTATATCTTGTTGCACTATTTGTATGCACTATGTCCTGTTGCAATATATATATGCACTATATCATGTTGAACTATATGTATGCAGTATAACCTGTTGCACTATATCATGTTGCACTATATGAATGCACTATATCATGTTGCACTATATGCATGCACTATATCCTGTTGCACTACATGCATGCACTACATTCATGCACTGTATCCTGTTGCACTATATGCATGCACTATATCCTGTTACACTATATGTATGCACTATATCGTGTTGCACTTTATGTGTGCCATATATCCTGTTACACTATATCCTGTTGCTCAATATGTATGCACTATATCATGTTGCACTATATGCATGCACTATATCCGGTTGCACTATATGCATCTACTATATCCTGTTGCACTATATGTATGCACTATATCCTGTTGCACTATATGTATGCACTATATCCTGTTGCACTATATGTGTGCACTATTTCCTTTTGCACTATATGTATGCACTATGTCCTGTTGCACTATAGGTATGCACTATATTTTGTTGAACTATATGTAAACACTATATGCATGCACTATATCCTGTTGCACTATATGTATGCACAATCTCCCGTTACACTATATGTATGCACTATATCCTGTTGCACTATATGTATGCACTACATCCTGTTGCACTATATGCATTCACTATATCCTGTTGCACTATATGTATGCACTATATCATGTTGCACTATATGTATGCACCATATCCTGTTGCACTATATGTATGCACTATATCCTGTTGCACTATATGTATGCACTATATCCTGTTGCACTATATGTATGCACTATATCCTGTTGAACAATATGTATGCAGTATATCCTGTTGCACTATATGCATGTATTATATCCTGTTACGCTATATGCATGTAATATATCTTGTTGCACTATATGTGTGCACTATATCCTGTTACACTATTTCCTGTTGCACTATATGTATGCACTATATCATGCTGCACTATATGTATGCACTATATCCTGTTGAACTATATGTATGCACTATATCCTGTTGCACTATATGTATGCACTAAAACCTCTTGCACTATATGTATGCACTATATCCTGTTGCACTATATGTGTGCACTATATCCTGTTGCACTATTTGTATGCACTATGTCCTGTTCCACTATATGTATGCACTATATCCTGTTGAACTATATGTATGCAGTATATCCTGTTGCACTACATCATGTTGCACTGTATGAATGCACTATATCCTGTTGCACTGCGCATATGTATGCACTATAATATAATGCACCATGTGTCTGCACTATATCCTGTTGCACTATACGTATGCACTATATCCGTTTGGACTATATAAATGCACTATATCCGGTTGTACTACTGTATATGTATGCACTATATCCTGTTGCACTATTTGTATGCACTCTTTCCTGTTGCACTATATGTATGCACTATATCCTGTTGCACTATATGTATGCACTAAATACTGTTGCACTATATGTATGCACTATATCCTGTTGCACTATATGTATGCACTATATCATGTTGCATTATATGTATGCACTATATCCTGTTATACTATATGTATGCACCATATCTTGTTGCACTATATCCTGTTACACTATATCCTGTTGCACTATATGTATGCACTATATCCTTTTGCACTATATGTATACACTATATCATGTTGCACTATACGTATGCTCTATACCCTGTTGCACTATATGTATGCACCATATCTTGTTGCACTATATCCTGTTGCACTATATGTATGCACTATATCCTGTTGCACTATATGTATGCACTATATCCTTTTGCACTATATGTATGCACTATATCCTGTTGCGCTATATATATGCACTATATCCTGCTGCACTCTTTGTATGCACTATATCCTGTTGCAATATATGTATGCACTATACCCTGTTGCACTATATGTATGCAATATATCCTGTTGCACTATATGCATCCACTATATCATGTTGCACTATATGTATGCACTATATCCTGTTGCACTATATGTATGCGCTATATCCTGTTGCACTATATGTGTGCACTATATCCTCTTGCACTATATGTATGCACTATGTCCTGTTGCACTATATGTTGTATGCACTATATCCTGTTGAACTATATGTATGCAGTATATCCTGTTGCACTATATCATGTTGCACTATATGAATGCACTATATCATGTTGTGCTATATGTATGCACAGTATCCTGTTGCACTATATGTATGCACCATGTCCTGTTGCACTATATCCTGTTGCACTATATGTATGCACTATATCAAGTTGCTCTATATGCATGCACTATATCCTGTTGCACTATATGCATGCACTATTCAATGTTGCACTATATGAATTTCCATATCCTGTTACGCTATATGTATGCAAAATATCCTGTTGCACTATATGTGTGCACTCTATCCTGTTACACTATATTCTGTTGCACCATATGTATGCACTGTATCCTGTAGCACTATGTGTATGCACTATATCCTGTTGCACTATATGTATGCACTATATCCTGTTGCACTATATGCATGCACTATATCCTGTTGCACGATATGTATGCACGATATCCTGTTGCACTGTATGTATGCTCTATATCCCGTTGCACTATATGTATGCACTATGTCTATATGCACTATACGAATGCACTATATCCGGTTGAATTATATGTATGCCCTATATCCTGTTGAACTATATGCATGCACTATATCCTGTTGCACTATATGTTTGCAATATATCATGTTGCACTATGTGTATGTACTATTTCCTGTGGCACTATATGTATGCACTATATCCTGTTGCACTATTTATATATGCACTATATCCTGCTGCACCATTTGTATGCACTATATCCTGTTGCAACATATTTATGCACTATACCCTGTTGCACTATATGTATGCACTATATTCTTTTGCACTATATATATGCACAATATCCTTTTGCACTATATGCATGCACTATATCCTGTTGCACTATATGTATGCACTATATCCGGTTGCACTATATGTAAGCAATGTTTCCTGTTGTACTATATGTATGCACTATATCCTGTTGCACTATATGTATACACTATATCATGTTGCACTATATGTATGCACTATATCCTGTTGCGCAATAAGATTGCACTATATCCTGTTGTACTGCACATATGTATGCAATATAACATGTTGCACTATATGTATGCACTATATCCTGTTGCACTATATATATATATGCATTATATCCTGCTGCACCTTTTGAATGCACTATATCCTGTTGCAACATATTTATGCACTATACCCTGTTGCACTATATGTATGCACTATATCCTGTTGCACTATATGCATCCACTATATCATGTTGCACTATATGTATGCACTATATCCTGTTGCACTGTATGTATGCACTATATCCTGCTGCACTATATGTGTGCACTATATCCTGTTACACTATATGTATGCACTATGACCTGTTGCACTATATGTATGTACTATATCCTGTTGAATTATATGTATGCAGTATATCCTGTTTCACTATATCATGTTGCACTATATGAATGCACTATATCATATTGCGCTATATGTATGCACATTATCCTGTTGCACTATATGTATGCACTATATCCTGTTGCACTATATCCTGCTGCACTATATGTATGCACTATATCATGTTGCACTATATGCATGCACTATATCCTGTTGCACTATATGCATGCACAATATAATGTAGCACTATATGCATGTACATTATCCTGTTACGCTACATGTATGCAATATATCCTGTTGCACTATATGTGTGCACTATATCCAGTTACACTATATCCTGTTGCACTATATGTATGCACTATATCATGTTGCACTATATGCATGCACTATATCCTGTGGCAACATATGTATGCACTATATCCTGTTGCACTATATGTATGCACTATATCCTGTTGCACTATATCCTGTTGCACTATATGCATGCACTATATCCTGTTGCACTATTTGTATGCACTATATCATGTTGCACTATATGTTTGCACTATATCCTGTTGCACTATATGTATGCACTAAATCCTGTTGCACCATATGTATGCTTATATCCTGTTGCACTATATGCATGTATTATATCCTGTTGCAATATATGCTTGCACTATATGTATGCACTCTATCTTGTTGCACTATGTGTATGCAATATATCCTGTTGCACTATATGTATGCACTATTTGTATGCACCATATATATGCACTATATGTATGCACTATATCCTGTTGCACTATATGTATGCACTATATCCTGTTGCACCATATGTATGCACTATATCCTGTTGCAATATATGTATGCACTATATCCTATTGCATTATATGTATGCACTATATCCTGTTATACTACATGTATGCACTTTATCTTGTTGCACTATATCCTGTTGCACTATATGTATGCACTATATGTATGCACTATACCCAATTGCATTATATGTATGCACTATATCCTGTTGCACTATATGCATGCACTATATCATGTTGCAATATATGCTTGCACTATATGTATGCACTCTATCCTGTTGCACTATATGTATGAAGTGTATCCTGTTGCACTATATGTTTGCACTATATCCTGTTGCACTATAT
>SDVV010009170.1:0-16834 GCA_016164225.1 Gammarus roeselii
ATATATAATTTTTTGTATTGTCGAAGATTGACTTCTGTTCCTGAAGTCAGAAAAATACATTGGATACACAAAAAAAAACTCATACAGTTATGAGGGGTTATACACTGCTTTTGCGAAATAGTCACAGTTGATTAATTATTCCATAAATATAAAGCGTTCTCATTCATGCACTACCCATCAG
Source organism: Gammarus roeselii (assembly GCA_016164225.1). NCBI lineage: Eukaryota > Metazoa > Arthropoda > Malacostraca > Amphipoda > Gammaridae > Gammarus > Gammarus roeselii. The sequence goes on from SDVV010009170.1 coordinate 182, forward strand.
ACAATCCCTTAAATTCAGTCAAAGACATCTGATTTGTGTCTAATTTTATTTTGTAATTTGCAATTTGGAGATTTTTTGCTTACAGAGCGGTTTGCAGCGTAGGCTGGCCTTTTTCATCATTTAAGAGACCGTCCAGAATGTCTCACTCGAGGTCAGGTAGGCTCGAACCTGCAACCCCCGCACCTAATGGAAGTATATTGTGAGGAGGGCCCGACACGCTACCCACTCGGAAACCGAGCTGGAAAAAAATATGACTAATTGTTAGTGAAACAAATAATATGATTAGAAAATCATCGGAATTTGATTATATGAAATAATTTACTTTAGTATATAAAGGTAGAGAATTTCTCCTCATTTGAACTATTTCTAGAAATGACAAACATGATTGCAGAGCATATTCAAATGCGGAATCTTGCTTGTTTCATCCATTCATATAGGTAATGTATCATTTCTGGAGCCTCTCCAGCATCACATGGTGTGCGGCACGACATTTAGGCACCACAGACGGCCCTGTCTCCGCCAGGTCGTCCAGCTGGAGACCGTCTGTGGTCGTGCAATAAAATGCGCGAGGCATTTTGGTCCTTACGGTCCCAAGCGTAGAGCCGACTATGCCTGCCAGCTCTGCGGCTCAGCACGGCATCGACCCTGCTATTTGTGTGATATTAGTCCGTGCCGACTAGAAGAAGAGGGACGTTATTTGCGGGAAAAGATTGGATCCTCTTTAAAAGTTGTTGTTGATAACAAGCGGGCAGGCGCGCACGCGTATTTTCCGAGTTTCTGAATCTTGTTATTCGTGAAACAGAGTGTAAATATTTTCACGAACATCGCGCACAAATATCCTTCCTCGACTGGTTCGTGATAAAGAAGAGGCTATCCCCATTATTCGTTTAGCATGAATTGAACATGTCCCCCTGAGCTCCACTGATATAATAGAAGGGATATACATGTACTTGCATTTTTTTATCATAAACAATAGTCTACATTTCCCACGGTGACCTAACACTGTCCTAGTATTTGTGATGAGCATTGTTGTTCAAGAGATAAAAAACTTAACTGAACAATCGGTTCAAACAATTAATAAATGAGTTCATTATATGGCAATTTCAAAGAAGTTGTTGAAGGCTTTTAGAGGCAACATCAGTCGGTTGACCTTCTGATTTCAGACTTGATTATCCAAATTAATGATGAAGTCTTATATTCAGGCTTCCTCTACAAACATATGGTCGCCTAAACTTTGTACAAGCTTTGTAACGTAATAGAGAAACAAAATTAGAGTATGTCTAACTCAAATTATTTTGAATTTAAAACAACCTGTTTCTCCGGCATATGAAATACATAGAATACAAATTAACAGCTGCTTTCCAGCCATGTATTCGTCCATCTTGAGAGGAATATGGAAACGCCAGCAGTTTTCATTGGATCCGGTACTTGTTATGGACGTCTGTCTTTAGCATTTGCTCGTCGGACTTGTTAAGACGTCAATCTCAGGACCCTATAGCCCCTTGCCTTTTTGACCAATTATTGTACGCACGTCGATTTCATAACAAAACGTTGATTGATGATCCCGTTCTATTACGAGGCTTGCCTACGAATAAGATGTTGACTTGAGAGAGTTGGATGAACTCTCTCTAGTTCATCCAATTTTAGGATGAACCTCTTTCCAATTTTGATACACTGGTAAAAGCTGTCTAAACACTTGCTTAAGTTCGTTTATACTTGTAATATCGTGCTTAAAAGATCAGCCTTATCATTAATTGCGTCCAATTCCTAATAACATAGTTGGCTTTCTCATCAATTGTATGAATAAAGACCTTGATTGAAAAGCCTTCATGATCAATTTCAGCAAACGCGAAGCAATTCTGCCTCGCTTACATCATTTTCAGTTAATGAGATCTATAATAACAATATACCAATACTTGTGTTCACATATGTGTGACCAATGCCTGGCTCATTGCCTCTAGATGGCCATCACCAATGATGTCCCCTAGCACCCATATTTCCGTAACCATTGCCTATTTTTGTGAAATGCCTACATCGCAGTTAAAAAACTATCTATTGGTGAAATGTCAACATTTACAAAGTAAATGAAGTTAATGAATTTAACACGTAAGGCGGCATAGATGAGAGTGACTGGAACTTCAAGTATTTACCTTCAGCAGAAAGACGGTTCATGCTGAAAGTTCACGCTTGGTGTCCTGACCGGTGAGACTTTTTAACAGTGTCTGACACCTCAAACTTGGGCCCCTTAAACTGGACTTGAACGAACAACCTTCATCTTCCCACGCAAGACAATTCTTAATGAAACGAGAGCGACACACGTGATATTCGGTGGCCGACCTAATATATCGAATATTCAAAAAGTTCAGGATCAGTGTTTGCAAATTTAGAACCATTGTTGTTAACCTACACGTTAGTATTGTAATTTGTTGTAATAGACGAACTAATATGGAGACGATGAAGTAGACGATCTAAAGCAATATGAATTCAAACGAATAAAATATCAGATAATTTTGAGCACCCTAATCAAAGTTTACGACGCATGACCTATCAGCATATAAGATCTAACCAACATAGAAACAGTGATCGTTTGATTACTACGTGTAATATGACAGAAAATGTGTTTTGTGCAATTAATATCCTTATCATACACGTCAAGTGAATTACATGTCTGACGCATAGGGAAATGTGATAAAATAGAAGAAGCACGTCACCTGATCTATGACGAGTTTATCCCTCGAACGTCTCCAAACCTCGACCGCCGCAAGAATGGAATTAATGTCGATAACACGCGGTGAAACATTCGTATCCTACGCTATAAAAACCATCAAAACTTTCGCCGAATATCCCATTTTCCCTGATCATTTACTTGGTTTAAGGGTCTAACGAAGTTAATTTTGGGGCAAAATATCTCTGGCAAGTTGGAAGGATATCCTCCTCTGTGTGTTGCATTCTAGGAACAACAGCAATTAGGCTGCAATATTGCTGTTGCTCGGTATATTCAATCTTCATTAGGGAAATATTGAGGGATGCTGCGGCTGGAAAGGGATAGAAATGCCTCTGCCCTGCTGCCGAACGGCGGCCAAAACTACGTATTTACAGTTCTGGATATGACACGAACGAAAAATACCCTGAAAAACATTCACGCCTCACTGCCATGGTGTCATTCACGCCGCGCTGCCATAGTGGCGGATGGAAAGGGTTGAAAATTAGAAGTGTTTTTCTATTGGTGGCGGATACCGGCTCCATATTGTAGTCAATATTGGGTTCAATATTGTTGTCATTAATGTTGTTTAATTGTGATCAACATTATTGTCAAGACTGTGGTCAATGTAAAGTGAACTCCAGTAAATAATATTAATCTGTTACCTATTATATTTTTATGTTACATTCATTAAAAAACATGACGAACCATATGAATGAAATATTTGATGCAGAGTCAGAATTGGGATATTTTTCAAATGTTTACCTAACGAATAGAACATACTACGACGAAAAATATGTGGTTCTATTTTGGTATATATTCTGCTCATTTCGATTGCTTTGAATGGAAGAATATCAACGAATTTCACTTCTTAACCAAAACATTAGTAAATTAAGGACAATTCAATTGCATACTTGAACTTTGAAACGTAAATCAATGGGGATATGTGGTGAAGCGGCAGTCCAATTCAACCTAATCGTTTATTCATGTTTTCAATTGAGATGAAGGCATATAAGGAAAAGAGTAAAATTAGGTCAGTATTCCATCGGACCATTTAATTAAAATACCGTTGGATAAAAATTGTCGAAAATTCGGTTGTATTTTCTTCAGAGGAAATCTTGTATAAAACATGCCAAGAAACAAATCACGAAATATGTTGATTCTTGAAGTCATCGCATAATATATATCAGTAGAGAGGTTTACATTTCAAGTGTATTCACCTGAACAGATGGATCGGATACACTGGTTGTTGTGGCATACGATGACACAAGCATGCGCTTGCCATGCTCGAGTTCAGGTTTGGCCGACACAGTGCTGAAGGTGGCGCCACCTGGTGGAAGATTGAACAGCCCAACCTCTCATTCGCGAGTCTGTCAATGATAAAATTGAGCTACAGCGTTACAAATCACAAAGCCATGTAAATGAAAAACGTAAACCGATGGTACAGGTTGACATTCATTGAATGTTGTGCGACATAGTGAAAACTCTCGTGCACCGTGGACCGTGCGTCAGAAAAGTTATATTCCTCCAAATTCATAACTAAAGAAATATCATGTTCTATGAAATTCATTTTGAGTAGGATGAGTGATTATTTTTTCGTAATGAGTTCCCTAGGTATATATACAACATTCATTCAGTACCCATTGAATAACTGATATTGTTCAGTTTTCAGGGATTCTTGGACATGGAACTGCAATAAAACCCTAACTCCTTCATCTACTGAGGCAGGGTCTTTTGAATTAGTACCTACCGATCGCTTATGAACGAAGTATGATAACTGAAAATGAGTCTAAAATCATTTATTACGACGGAAGGTGATGAATGAGAAGTACAGTTACGAAGCATATTTCGGTCAATATTTCTGTTGAAATCATATACATGTAACCTAACTCCAAAAAATTGTGAACTATCAAGTATCTGCAGTGAGCTAATAAATATCTCTCCGTAGCCTTCTCCTCGAACTGAAATTGGAGAAATATTGGCAAGGCCTGATGAAATATGTAAAAACAATTGAACTGCCTACAATAACTAAATTACATTGTTTCGTTTATCAACTCCGCCACACTGTGACAGAAAACGTTTTTTACCTAGACAAAATTAAGAGCAGTTTGGCTAGAAAAGCTTAGCTGCGGTCGAATGAATTTTGCGCAATGGATTTTGTCACCATGTGTAGGAAAATTTTACTCACATAATCTTTGAACTACTACCAATTTCTTTGATCGAATCCCAATTTTATGTAACTGGAAATTGCGATTGCAATTCTTTTTATAGAACAACACTCAAATGTTATCCCAATGTTATGTAAACAGCAACAATCGTGTCACTGTCTCAAATTCCATTTTCGTGAGTTCGTGATCATTTTTCAATACTAAACTGCCAGCACATTTGGTATCAAGATATAAACAACTGCAGCATGTTTACGTGATCCCATCATCATGAAGAGGGATGAAACAGCACACAAAATTATGCTCAAGAATGAACTGACCAAAAATTACTGATGGGTTAACTCTTCCCATTCCAGACGAAAACTTTTGTGTTGACGAAAAGGTTCTTTTATTGACGAGTCGTCAACGTTAATTTTAACTGCAATATTCATCGAAGTGCCATCAATGAAGTTCCTTCATTGAAAACAATCATCGATTAACTTACACCGGTAATCTTTGGTGATCTTCAATGGGAATTGCATCGAATGATCATTGTCAATGAGATGCGTCCTACGCTGTTTATCCGCAATGTTCTTCCAAAATTGATATCAACCCTTTATTTAGGTACATTTCATATTTTAAATAAAATTCAAATAATCCCGAGGAGAGTTTTATAGCAATTTCTCACAAAACTAACATTCATTTTAGAAATTAAATCGTAGTTATTATGAAGAATTATTATTATGCTGAATTTGTTTCCCACATCTTTTTGATCGTCCATAGAAGTTCTCGATTGCTCAGTTGCACTATGTTAAAAAAAATATGTTCTTTTCCATGTCAAGGTTAACTCCGTTTCCACAGGCACTTTTCACTTCTATGAAAAGAACTGCCTGCGCAACCGCTGCAGGCGCTGCTGCAGCTGGCGTTGCTGCACCTGGCGCTGCTGCCTCGGCGGCTGCCCCTGCTGTCGCGGCTGCCCCTGCTGCAGTTGCAGCTGATGCCGCTGGTCCCTCTTTCGGTGCCTCGGATGGCGCAACTGCTGCTGCCGCTGCCGCCGCTGCTGCTTTAGATAACGCTGATGTTGCCGCCGCTGCCTCTACTGCCACTGCCTCTGCTGTCACTGCCTCTGCTTCCGCTGCTCGTGCTGCTGCTGCCGCGGCTAGTGCTACCGGCGGTGCTATCGATATTGCGGCCGCTGCTACTTTTGTCGCTGTTGAATGATTAGCAAATTTTATCCGCTACTGCACCACCTTTACATCGACGTCGGGACCTAAGCAGTTGAAACCACACTCGTGTTTGAGACAAACGTGTTCCAAATAACTCTGTTAGAATAACACATTGAAAAGAAGATGTGTATTAATTTTTAGCTATTAAGACGAATTTTTTTCCGTTTAAGTGAATCATTACATCTCTTTCTGCAAAGGTGTCCATATTTTGTTGATCTATGCTCCAATCGACTCCATCTTGACGAATCCTGATGTAAAACAATGCTGATCTCTATTGAACCTCCTGACCGCATTGACAAACTTAGATAGAATGCAGTGCGGAGGCTCATCACCGGTCTCGCGCCTCTCAGCGTCAATGATATTACAATCCATCATCATAGTAGCCTTCGCCGGTTCCCAGGTCGGAGCCTACTGACAATTATTAAGAGGCTAACACGCATTGAACGATCACATCATCATATTAGACATCGCGAGCGACGAGCAAACAAGCACATCACCACAGTGTCGCCAAGCCACAGTGAACTGCACGAGGCGTGACGTCAAACAAGCACACTACCATCGTGGACTGCACGAGGCGTGACGTCAAACGAGCACACTACCACCGTGTCACCGTGGACTGCACGAGGCTTTACGTCAAACGAGCACACTACCACCGTGAACTGCACGAGGCGTGACGTCAAACGAGCACACTACCACCGTGTCGCCGTGTCACCGTGGACTGAACGAGGCGTGGCGTCAAACAAGCACACTACCTCCGTGTCGCCGTGTCACCGTGGACTGCACGAGCACACTACATCAGTGTCGCCGTGTCACCGTGGACTGCACGAGGCGTGGCGTCAAACAAGCACACTACCTCCGTGTCGCCGTGTCACCGTGGACTGCACGAGGCGTGACGTCAAACGAGCACACTACCACAGTGTCGCCGTGTCACCGTGGACTGCACGAGGCGTGGCGTCAAACAAGCACACTACCTCCGTGTCGCCGTGTCACCGTGGACTGCACGAGGCGTGACGTCAAACGAGCACACTACCACAGTGTCGCCGTGTCACCGTGGACTGCACGAGGCGTGGCGTCAAACAAGCACACTACCTCCGTGTCGCCGTGTCACCGTGGACTGCACGAGGCGTGACGTCAAACGAGCACACTACCACCGTGTCGCCGTGTCACCGTGGACTGCACGAGGCGTGGCGTCAAACAAGCACACTACTTCCGTGTCGCCCTGTCACCGTAAACTGCACTAGGAGAGTAGGGAAGCAGGACCAAACCCTCTGATCTGTTTGGACCAAAACAAATAAGGTCATTGACAGCAATAAACGCAAACACATACTCTATTTCACATTGGTTGGGGGCAGAGCTGTACATTGCATAACAATTACCATGATCATCGTTTATTTTGTCTGTATTTGACAGAACATGTAAGAATTGTCGAAAAAATCGAAGAATCAATGCAAAGAAGGTCGTAACTTCACATGTGTCCGAAACACGCTATAAACCACTAAGATGCCTGCGAAAAAAAATTGGGATGATATGCTATCATCGAAGTAAATGAAATGTACTCTTCTTTTTTTATTTAATGGTCGTCATCGTGACTACGTAGAGTACTCTGTTCCTCCTCGTGCTGCGCTTAGGAGCGCCCTAACTCAGTACCTCCTTCAGTAACTGACCACCTGGTTGGCTGCACTAGCAATTCCCGGGCCTAATTTTGCCCTATTGCATGGTAATTGTAATTTCCGGAATTCTTAATCCAATGCCAAAGGCCAATTCCAAAGTTCAGATTCCAATCTCCTGGCATCGCCTCAGCCAAATAACCGATACCGGCTCCCTGGTCCGTACGGACAACAGACAGCAATGGTTGCCGTGTGAATAACGTCTTGGACTGGGATTATCGCTGGAGGCTGAGCGCAGACCACGACAAAAAAGATTAATCTGTAAACGTTAATATGCTTCCAAAATGTAGGTCAGTTTTTTTAATTTGGTTCATTTTGTGATTTTATTTCTACACCTTCACATTTTTGTTTATATGAGTTGAGACATTTCCATTCAGAATCTCGTTCACTTGCATTTAAAACGGCTATTGCAGTATGCCGTTTAGTTACAGTATTCTCTAGATTTGAATGTGATTACAAACCAATCTGCATAAATTGGATGAGGATCACCCTTTGGGGATGCAATAACTACAGCTAATCTGTGTTCGAATCGCACAGTAAGCATCAAATTATGCACAATATTTGTTCAGAAGCGGCTGCGTCATTGCCTAATTCCTGCGAAATTGCTGTGGCTTTCAATCGTTTTGAATGTTCAAAGGAAAGAAAGCGACGGATACTACTTAATTGTGTCACCATAAGCGGAATTATTTTGATGAGAACAGTTTATTGTTGCCTGCCTAATATATTGCAAAAAAAAAATCGAATAGACCAAGCAGATAAACAGCTCGGCTCGGCACAGTAGTACAGCATACACTTCTTTCAATTGAAAGTGCTTTTTGGAACAGGCTTTGAAAAATGGTACGTTTTCATTTATACCTGACGTCCCTTTAGTAGTGAGTTGGAGCTTGTCTTCCCATAAACTTTCGATGAGGATAGTTGAAACTAATAATTATCCTTTAATAAGGATCCTTCATGAACGGTCCTAACACTAATGATTTTCATCTGACTTTTGAGCCATTTACTGAAAGGGAAATTAATTGTCTTATTGGGAAAATTTTAGGTTTAGTTGACCCCATATATCTGCAGATGGAATTTATTCGTTCAGTGGGTAATGTTTTTTTAATTCTTATTCATAACATATTATTATTGAATACGCCTGAGAAAGACGACATGGGAGTAATACAATTAAAAATACAGCACTTCCTAAACAATCCAACCAGCTGAGAGAGAGAACGAATAGAATAGGACAGGATATCAAAAAACGATTGACTTATGGTTACTTTTTTAATTAGCAGTAATAAACAATTGACTTAAAGTTAAAAAAAATTATTCTCAGTTTTACTGGCTAATAATCAGGAATAATTTGCTGTCTGGCTCACCAATTCACATAAAGTTGTCAGAATACACCACGGCTAGTCAATAAATATCGTTTGATCTTGCGGATCCGTGACAGATTCATGAGCATGTGGGCTATCAAATATTCCTAACTAAGTGGGTCGTCCACATGGCCCACCATCTGATTCTCTAGAATCGATACCATATCAGCAGATTGAAGAAAAAAATCAAGAACGGGCCAAGGACACCACTACGAACACACTTCCTTTCAATATGATGCAGATGGTACTCCTGGCTCAATACAAATTATATATTGCATAGAGCAATGATACAATAAAATCCGTAGAGTGTTGCTTTTCATAGAAGTCAATGAAGAAATAAACTCGATCAAATGCAACCATGAAATCAATCTGGACAAGCGGCGCTTCACTTCCCTTGTAGAGTGTTGCGGGCGGGATGGGATTCACATCGAGAAGGCCCATCACTCGTTCCACGTCCTTCACAAAAGGCTTATAAGACGGAACATAATTTTCTATAAAAAATACCGAAGCAAGTAACAAACAATCATTTAATTTTCAGAGAGAACAGAGGCAACGGCTTTGTGACGGTAATTCCCATCAATGTCGTGAACAGATCCTTCGGAACGGTGTTGTGTTCGGAAGCAGACGAAGACCAACCTTTCATATATGATGAGAATGAGAGTTGCTGGTTTCAAGCAGTTTCGCTTATCCCGGTATTCCGGGACAAAATTCCATTTAATTCCGGGGTCTCGTAATATCTCGTTATTTTCGTATAACATAAACAACATATAACATGATTTTCATCATATAATATAAGGTGTTCGTGCTATTATCACTAAATATAGACTGAAGTCTGGTCAATATTTAATAATAAAAGTTTAATCCCCTGACGTAATTATCAAAAATGTTTCTAACTAACTCGAATTTGAGCAACTTCAAAGACACATTCATAAATTGAGCATCCAATTGCTTTGTTTCTTTTATATGAACGGCAGTTCATATTTTTGAGTGGAGTTCGCAACATCATTTCAAAATGTTAACCAGCAGGAAAACTCTCTTGTAGAGCTCTCTACAAGGCGTTCCACAGGGAATAGATGTTTGTATGCCTTCACTCGATTGTCATACAACACCCGTTGATGTGACGCTATGGAAAATTTGATATTAAACGTATTTAAATTGTATCAATCTAGTACCGTTATTGTAGCTATACGAAGAAAAAAATTAATATGAGAAACATCATATGGTAACCCTGGAAAACAAAAATATGAAAAACATCGAGACGAATTCTCTAATCACCAAAAAAAGGGTTCGAGTGCAAACTACGGCACACTTCGAGGTGGGCCATCACGAGGATACATTCTCACATACACTCATTACCCTTCAGCAAGGAAGAATACGATTGGCCTCATAGCTGAACACAGTTCAATTTACGACCAAATGATAATGCTCGGGTCTCTTAACAAACGTTCGCCAACACCATTTGCTAAAAAAAATTATTGGAAGTTGTTTGCACGTGGACTACTCCCATGGTGGCAAATCAAAGCACTATCTAATTTAGTAGTACTTCAAGATGTCCCCCAAACACAAATAACACACATCGTTATAATTTACCTTGTTAGGATACTAGGTTACCCTAACCAATGACATAGGCGTTTAAATTACCTATTTCGAATATGTATGGCTTGGTTTCATTTTAATTCCACTGTCTTATAACCGAAGTTATGAATAATGATAATACATGTCACTAAGAAACTATGTATTTCTATAAACTGACTATCGTCGAAAAGGACATTGTAATGGTTGCCAAGATTCTGGGTGGCGCGGATGAGACACCTATTCAACGTCACCAGTATCTTGGGAATTTGATGGCACCTCCCAGTTAGAAATCATCGTCGTCATCACCTGCGATTATCTTCGGCACGCAATATTTATGAGCGAATACTGGCGTTTGCAGAATCAGGGAACATTCGACGGCACAATAAATGAAATCACCTCTATACATAGCTCTGGCCCTCAACTTTTGTGTCCGAAATGATGACGATGATCTTCTCCGGCAACTCGTCCAATTTGCATTATCAATGATCGCAAAATAGACGCAATTCATAACGTAATGATAATAATAATAATAATAATAATAATAATAATAATGATAAAAATAATAATAATAACAGTAATAATTATATTCATTATTGAAACACTCGATTGTACAATATTGGTTACAACATGAAACAAGTTTTGACAAAACCACTCCTACGAATACTTTCATATTACGCACCGAAAGATCCTACGTGAAGACAGTTCGAGTTTGAAATACACGAAACAATTGATAGGGTAAGTTAGCGACAAGTGTGTCCAAAATACCTTCTATACCCTTTCCCATGTGAGTATGTATACAAACAACAATGTTGAAGAGGTCAAGTATAAAGCCACCTATCAGTGAACATATTCGGGGTCGCATCCCAACCTGACATCCACGCGCATACAGTAGGCCCCCATCTTGGATATATTGGTAGAAGACAAACATTATTCCTATTAATATCGATATATTATTGCACAAGTGGTATTCTGTCCCATCATTCTATTAGTGAAGATGGTGTGTATCCCTCCCTCTCACATACTTCATCCAGGAAGGGATTATTTGTGTTTTCAATTCTGTCCTGGAAGCTAAATGCATTTGTTTTGCTCGTACTTCCAGGCAACCAACATCATATACTGTAAATACTAGGCTAGGACTCGTTCTTCTATGGACACAAACCAGTCTCCCTAATACGCCAATGTATGCTGCTTGTAGTTTGCTCATAGTAATCCTCGTAAACTAACACCACAAAGAGTTACAGTGGACTGGATAACGGTACGTTATAAAAAGCTGCAAACTCCTTGTAAGTTGGTTGCCAACGCATTTAATTTCCGGAGTTGCTCAGAGATGTCGTCATTATCACATCGTTTATTTCTTATTAAATACCCCCAAGTAAGGGAAACTGTTCAAATACTCCAACAGGGTGCCGTTAAGTACACTGTCCGTTCTGTATTGGAACCTCTGGTTTGCTGGTTTCACTAGCAGACACGCTGATTTACGAGTATTGTACTCGATGTCTAGTATCCTGACCTCAGTCTTTGCATATTTTTGACATTGCCTGAAGAGCATGCATCAACATGTGGGGCCAGCCTATGGCGAATAGCGTTAAGACAGCAGCCGTCAATGTGACTCCCAACCCGGCAAGGAGATGGCCGATCATTTAAGCTGTCTTTATACACATTGAATAGGACACGCCTGAGTATGCCTCCCTGCTTATCCTATTAGTTGATCAAAACGGGCTTGACATTGAACTTCCCCATCGGATTGCACATTCTTGCTGCTGATACCAAGACTTTAGTATCATAACAAGTTCAATTAACGCTCCCATTTCAATAATTTTTTGTGGCACTGTCCAAAGATTTACAGGATCCCATTTTCTTTTGCATCCAAAAACAAAGGGGCGTAGGTGACCTTCCACCAACTAAGTAATTAATCGTTTGTTATAACAAAAATAAGCTATTTTAAACCCATGCTGAAGTTTGAACAAACCTAATTGGTTGGGTATTGTTCACAGATGCAGCAGGGGCAATTGATGTTGGTCTGTAATTACCTTTATCCGTCTGGCATTGTCTACGATTTTATGATAAATTTTACGACAACATCCATTGAACATGACACGAAGAGGATGGACAGGACCATACTTGAATACTTCAACATGTATACCATTTTTTCCCACATTTTAGCTATTTTTAATTTTTTTGACAGCGGTCCGGAAATTCCACATTTAAACATCATAGTCATCACTTTTCCGATCGAGTGCCTCATTAACAAAAAAAAACGAGTCAGTGTCGTTGTTGACACTGTTCATTTGCAATCAAAAAGATCGCGTCACATATGGGACATTTTTCTTCCCATATTATGCCATTAATAGATCACGAAACAGAGCTATCTTTTGGTTTTCGATTTTTAATGAATTTCCTGAAATCAATCATCCGCCCACTAACCATTTCCTCAGACATGCTAGCTGCACAAATCATCTTAGTGTTTCATACAGTAGTGCATTGCGTAGTTGCAGGCATTATTCAATCCATTCTTTTCAATGAATAAGAAGGCCTGCTCTGGGGTGACCTGCATCTCGCCATTGAACACAAGCGCTTTGCTGGCCTCGTGTAAGTCAGTCAATGCCTGTTCCATCCTAGCGTCCTGTGTTTCCCCCTTGGTGTTCTCTCTCTATGCACTTCCCTGTAAGCCATGCGAGCTGCACCACGTCTATACACTGGTAGAGCTCGTCTGACTTGTCTCTGCTAGCTGCTGCATGAACCCGCAGCACCCCTGGCTGGAGGGTCTTAGGCTGATTGATAAGAACTGAACGGAATATATTAGTCTTTGCTATATCATTGAATTGCCAGTTAATGGGCTGTGTGACTGAATACCCCTTAACCAGAATAGGGAGCGCATGTGATGAGAGCTCTGCATGGAGCGGCAAGTGATCTAACGGAGCCGTGTAGTCCCCACAAACACTCGAGTAATATTGTTGGCTATTGCTGGGGTACAGACTAAGTTATAACCATTTTACTGTTCTTTTGTTTTGATTAACATGAATGTGTGTATCATGTGGTAACAGTGACACATCCTCAAAGTTTAGCTCACTAAATGCCAGGAATACCATACAGCCATTAAATAAATGTTCGGCGTTGCAAGGGCGAGTACTGATCAAAAGTCTCATTGACTGTACGGATGGAGCAATTGGAAAGGAACAGTGTGGCAGTGGTCGAGGGTGTGCCGATCAGCAAGACAAGTTTATGAGGAGTACCTTGCGAAGGGAAAGGATGTGTTCTGGGTCTTTATGGATTTGGAAATGACCTACGACAGGGTAGACAGGGTAACGATGTGGAGGGTGTTGCATTTGTGTGGAGTGGTGCCAAATCTGTCGAATCAGTTCATAGTTTCTATATTGGCAGCTGTATGAGGGTGTAGTGGTCCCAACTGAGCTCTACGGGGGTGAGACTTGAGGGTGAGATCAGATGAGAGAAGAGGTTTGAATGTCTTCGATATGAAATGTTTGAGAAGCGTGGCTGGTGTGACTCTGAGAAACAGGACCAATAACGACGTGGTGCGAGTTAGAACGGGGATGGTGAAGAAGTTAGAGGACAGAGTTGATTCGCGTGTTCTGAGATGGATCGGGTACATGATGAAGATGGATGAAGAGAAACAATAGGAAAGGTTGTTGAAGGCAGAGGCGAGTGGAAGTAGGCCTAGAGGGAGACTGAAGTTGGGTGGATGGATGATGTGAAGTAGGCGTTGGGAAAGAGCGACTTGAGTGTGGAGGTAGCAAGAGAGTGTGCAACGAATAGACGTGAGTGGAGAATGATTGTTTATGAATGAGTTTTGACGCTACCCTGATGTGGTTTCCCGCCCTTAGCATCTCTTTGAGAGATGGGATGGTCGTGGGCGGGAAAGAATCTCAGACGGGATTGTTCGAAATATTCATCCGTATCTTGTTCTTCTTGGTAAAGCTGGTCCAAATCTTCTTTTTGAAGCGTAATTTGCCGTAGAATCAGGTCTTTACGGAACCCGGGCACAAATTCTTGAGCGTTTGCGCCAGCATCACGGAGTCTTACATGATGTTGGCGCAAACGCTCATACCAAAGGAACACTTAATAGATTCCACATATGAATTTGAAGAAATTTGGAAAACTGTTAGCAGCCCCACGAGTCTGACCTCGCTCGATGTGGAATCTCTTTTCACCAATGCTCTCTTTCGCGACTCCATCAACATCATCCTCAGACCCGTAGATGAAAATCTGCCTTTGAAACCTCCAACAATACCAAGACAAATAATGAGCAAACTTTCGTCCATCTGCACTATTGGATACCCCTTCCGTGACCAGTCCGGTAGCCTCCACGTGCAGTGCGACGGCGTAAGCATGGGGTCACCTCTGGGATCTACTTTTGCCTCCTTCTAGATGTGTGATTTGGAAAACAGAGCACTTGAGGCCCTTCAAGTGGATCTCATAGCTTAGTGCCTGTATGTCGATGACTGTTTCATTTCACTTATGAAATGATTGGCTAACAATGAAAATGAATAAGAGACTACCATTCCTGGACACGTTAACCTCAAGATTGGCTAACAAAATAGAAACTTCTGTCTTCTCTAAATCTACGAACACCAATGAATGTTATAATTTTCAAGGCCAATGCCCTACAAGAAACAAAATTTCGGTGGTAAGAGCCTACTTCCACCGAGCGTACGCCGATAGTAGCTCTTGGGATAATTTCCATTCGGAAGTACAGTGCATCCGGAAGCTGCTAACAAACAATGGTTTTCCCATCGGAACAGTTGACCTGGAATTTCAAAAGTACCTTGACCGTAAATTCACTGAGAATGGTGCTACGGGTGAAAATGCGAGTGGTACTACCCTGTACTACCGCAACCAATACACCAGCAATGCCATAGCCGACGAACGAACTTTGAAACGCATTGTGCATCGTAACGTCCAACCCCAAGACCCTCTAAAATACTGAGACTGATCATCCACTACAGAAACTGAAAAACTTCGTTTTTTCTTCATCCAGAGCAAAATTCACAGTAGCCAAGTCTAGGATCGAGTCGTGCACCAATACACCTGCAAACAGAGAGGATGTAGTCACACTAGCTACATCGGTTATACGACTTTCGCCCTGACTAAGCGATTAAGCACGCATGTGCAAGCCGGAGCGATAAAGAAACATAATAGTGATGTCCACAACCAAAAGCCTCATACAAGAGAGCTGCTCCAAAGTACAAACGGCATTTTTCGCGGCCATAGGATGCTAGATCTGACAATTGCTGAATCCCTTCTTAAAAAAAATACAAACCTTCCCTGAACCAACAATATGATGGATATGTGAGGATTCTGAATATATTTTAGGACAGCCTTTTTTCCGCCTCTCTATATAAAATATGTACTGACAATATAATCCCCGCTTCATTGTTCTGACTCCTCTGTTGTTAATTCAATAAAATATAATATAATTCCTTTTACTGATGTATCACCTCATGTCTGTGAATAATCATTATAGCACTAATCTTCCGACCACGTTTATTTCAAATTGCCGTTAGCAATGCCCGCCATGCGTGGTGATGTGCAAGTTATTTCTCATGTCCCGCAATGTCGTCTAAGTTCGGTTGCTAGCTTACCATATTTAACAATATTTTTCGTTTGTATGTTTGCTATATTTTTGTAAATTTTATTGTAACTGAATTTTCTATGCATTCCAACATATCCATGATTATGAGTCCAGTTATAGGCCAACAGATCCATGATTATAAGCCCAGTTGTAGGCTCGAAACGTTGGCCAATATAATTAATAGAAATGATCATCCCTTATTCCACCTTTTAGCTATCACGAGTTATTCTCAGATGATCACCCGACGTTGAAAAAGCTCTTATTCGGAAATCAGAAAAATTGTAACTAAAAATGCTATCAATTGAGCAGCATCTTAAATTCAACAATCAATGTATTCAACACGGTTGGCTACACAACTAAATTGTATAGATACAGAAACATTTTCGATAATATAT
>SDVV010009171.1:0-16833 GCA_016164225.1 Gammarus roeselii
AAATATATATATATATTCTGTGCATATATGTTTTAATCCTTATCTAATTGGGGGATGATTAACTCATTCATAGCGGTTGGAAGGCTGGTACCAGCTTGATATTGAATTTAGGCAACGTTTTGTGTTTTCCATCTATATATATCATATGTATATAATATCTATAGGAATAGTATGGGTTATTAGTTTGGCAGTTGGCGGGTTAATGTTCATATTTCTTAGAATGCACCAGCTTTGTTATAAGATTATGTATACTTCATAACGCATTATCCAGGTTTGAACCAGATATATTGGTGTTCCAGTGACTCGGTTTTCCAATAGCGAGAGTAGCTGAACGATACTGTTTTATTGTAAGTTATTATATTGTTATGTATACTTAGTAATAATCGGTGGATTTATGTTGAATTTGTATTGTTTCCGGAATTTTGAATAGTTATTTCATACCGTTATAGAAATTGTTAGGATATTTTTGGTTTGCATCGTCCATGTATCACATTATTTGAGGCATAATTTGGTCGGTGATTGCATCATTCTTCTTATTGTATTATATCTCGACCGCTTTAGTATATTTTCATTCAGTTTTGAATATTCTCTGTACAGTTTCAATCTTCGATGCAAGGTCTTGATAACTTTATACAATTATAGGAATACTAAGATATATTACGTTTGTATCTGCAATGTTGAACAGTATTTCAAATATAATTCAGTTAGCTGTTCTGTTTTTTAGTGTTTTATATACCTTCTTACATCCTGGTACAGTGTTTGACTTGGATATTATAGATATAGAAAATTCCATTTGTTACAAACTTGGTCTTTTTGTTACTTTATTGTATATTTAGTGTAGGAACAATACTTAAATGTTTTGGAGAAGTTGGAGAGTGCCCTAGGCCAAAGCTCATTGTGCCTATGATTATTCGTATACGTAGACCGTTGTACTATGATGGATACCCTAGTGTATTTCAATTTTTAATATCGGCTAGGGCACAGTAGATAATCTTATTTGACTATTTCTATAGTTGTTGTTGTTTGATTTTTTTTCCATGATAATAATTGGAATGTGTGTTCAAGACGTGTAAATCCGTACTGCATCTTTGTGGAATTTCGTCATTGATCCCTTGCAAGTGTGTAGTTAAACGTGTTAGAAGACGATTTACTGTATGGACGGGTTCCTGTTGTAGAGGTGGCTTACACTGTTTGGTGATCATTTGGAGGTAGTCCAAGTTCAACGTGAATTTGTATGTTTCTGTGGATGTCGGTCTTAAGTTTCTTGGGCTTGTTAGAAAGGTTATGCGATTATCTGCTCATCGTTGTAGTGATTTACTTAGGTCGTCAGTGATCAGATGCCCAGATTTTCATGGCCACACTCTATACTCATGTCACGCCCATTCTTAACCACTGTACCTGTGTATAGATGCTTGGTCATGTCTAGGATGTGACTTTGTTCGACGTTGTTCAGAGATGATTTACAAAACCGATGCAAGGTATTTTTGAGGTATTGTATCATGACTGGGTGTTACCTCTAAATTTGTTATTTATCAGTAGTAGATTGCTGAGAAGTGACCTAGTAAAGCATTCTAGAGTTTGTTGTTATGACACAGTAGTCCTGGCTGTCCTTTCTTTGTTTCATTGTTCAGGGGAGGATTTTTTGGGGAAGTTGGAGATGTCCATGTATTCAGGCAGAGGAGTTTTACACATTTCCACCTCAATGTCGGCCCCACCTTCGAACTGGATCAGCAACGAGGCTGTGTCCGAGTAGATGAGCAAGATGCTGTCACTGTATTTGAGTTTCAGAGTGTCATAAAAGAAGTTGTTAACTTTTGCTTTAGCTTTTGTTCGGGGCCGATGATGTATGTATCTATGATACCTTAGGTAACTGAGTGGAATTTCAATTGTAGTGAATTGTATTGCATTTTCAATGCTAGGCATACTGTATTGCAATGCATTGAAAGTCATGTTGCATAACTGCAAGTTCAATGCTATTCATTCGAGTTGTATTTATGATATTGGAAAAAAATATTTATAAGCTATATTTTTATTGACATTAGATTTACAACACATTTTTATTGGGGAATTACATGAGTTTATCATATATACGAGAACATAACTATTCACTCAAAATTTTCGGTGGGTTCAACTTCGACTTCCCTCTCTGGTCTTATCTTGATCTGCAGTATCAAAGAAACCCGACGGCTTCTTCATCGATGATAAGCATAATTTCTCACCTGGGGGTCCCGCCTCATCATATTGGTGAAGGATTTATCATCCTGGTGTGTTTTTCCTCTGGTCTATTGGGTTCTTGACTGCTGCCCTTAGTAAACATTTTAAATAGACGGAAACCGTTGGAACTATTGTATGCATTACTTCCATACCTATAATTGTAACCAAAAATTTGTTTATAGTCGTCACTGAGCTTTTTCTCGACGTTTTTTTATTATATTTACATGTTTATGACATCGAATGGTTTCAGATTTTTTCTTACTGGCGTCGACATTCCCATTCAGTATATTTCCCAAATATCCGATATACCTAATTCTCCTAGCACTCAAACGTTCGAGACATGATTGTCTCTCCTCAAGTATCATTTTCAACAAGTTTGAAACAAAGTCAAATATACATTTTACACTTATTATACATGGAATCGTTTTATTATCCTATTTGATATTTCGGTTCCCCTCTACTTTTCAGGTTTTTCTTCATGTGTCTTGTCCTTGGTATCACTGTTACACGTTTAATTATCATTGGTACTGTTGTCCATCCCACGTAATGTATCGCACGTTTGTCCCATATTTTCGTTGTTTCCATTTCGTCTAAGGATTTGGGTCTTCTCCCCCGATTTCGATTTAGTCATATCCACCCAATCTTTATACTTTCTACGTTTCGATGTTAGAGGTAAAACATTTTATTTACTGCTCGCACGCTGTTGAACACTGTCCATCTCATTATTTCGGAAACCCAGTTACGGTTAATTGAGTTCTATCAATACGCCTTCTGCCTTCTTAGAGCTTGTGTTTTCTCGTTCATTTTTAAGATTATCATATTCAAAATGATGGTGTTCATTGATATGACGATAAGACCCAAACGTGGAGCTTGATTTGCATAGTCTTATCTCCGCAGTGCAAATAACACATACCCCCATATTTTCCTTTCTGTTAAAAAAATTTCATATCAAACTTGGGGACATCCTTCTACAACGAAAGCAGACCGTTAACTGAATGAGTACGGATGTGAGTCCAATTTGATATATACTTTTATATGCATATACAGGATCGAAGGCCTCACCTATGCCACACTGTCCCGGCATCATGTAGGCATTTACACACAATTGCACTAATATACAGGAACATTCAACATCTGTATAATTTTACTATAGATCTGTGATGTAATGACCACAGTCAACAAAAATCTAGATTATAAATCACGCCCAAGCTATATAATTAGCTATTCATATGTCAATGTACGATAACAAAACCAAAATAAAACCAAATCAATGTCAGAAACAATGTCAGATACGTTAATACCTAACCTAACCAATCACACTAAGAAGTACATTATTCATGCTTACAAATTGGAATTATTCAGGGATTTATTCGTTATTCATATCAAATCACTCCACATGGTTCCATTTTACGTACCTTTTTTTAAAACCAGACTTGCCAGGTACACACACATACACGCGTGGTAAGCATTTCCAGGGCCGGTCAGGGCATAATGTAGTCGTTTTTTAGGGTTGGTACCGGCACCATGTAGGCATTTACACACATTTGTGCAAAATATGTTACATACACGCTATGTAACATATTTTGTTGATACCGAACCTAACCATCTCAACCAATAATTATGAGTTTTAATTCAAGTTTGATGGTTATTTATCATAATTAGCCATTATTTTTATGCGATATACATATCAAATCCTCCCACGTAGCTCTATTTTCCGTAGCTTTTTTTTTTAATCACACACACAATGTAGACATATACACACATTTGTATGCATATACATGGGCGGTTAACAGCTGTACCATTTTTGCCTCCAATCTGTGATTTTTTCCCATTAGAACAACATCCCTACTTGTGTTACAAGATATTTAATGTGGATCAGCTTCACGGCATGTTAGGTTAAAAGAACTAATCCTCCTAGCCCAACCTAACTTATTGAATCCAAGAATTATGTATTATCGATCGATTTTTCATACATGCGTAAGATTTTCAGTGGTTAACAAATATCTCCACCTAACTCAACATTTTGATCTATCTTTTGCAGTTTTGATACACACTTTCATTTTTTGATCTAGCAAATTTCATCCGTTTTCATAGGTAATTACATCGTTGTTTGATTGTTCATATGATTCTTGATTTTTGATTTGACACAATTCTACATCACTTATACATGTTATTCACACCCATCAAAATGGTATTGGGATTCGGTCATTGATTTTTACATATGAACCCCTCCACAAGGTTCTTTATAAAACTTACACCTAATTCTTTCTACTTCGTGGTCACTCTCGACCCATATAAGTTAGCAGAGAGGCCAGATTTTCAATCTTAGATGGGTTGAATGCTATATGTATTGCATATTTGTATCCAGTTTCAAAGAAACGAACACTTCGTCTCATACTAGGTCTACCACATTTACTTCAGAATCTCCTGACACTACATCTTATGACGACTTGCACGGCTGATTTGCCTATTCTTTCCTATAATTTTCATATTCCTGACGATGATTTCGTTTCAGATGTCGCCACACATTACCCGTGGATTTACGTTTATTCCATCTTTATTTCTTTTATGCACAAATTACAGACCCCCGTTACACCATTACTTCCGAATAAACGACGTATCAAGGTATACCACATCCTTCTACAAAAGAATCAAAATCTTGACTGAGCAAGATCTGATCGGCCTCTGATTAATATCATACCAGTCTGTAACACATCTAGAACATTCACCCTAGATAGGCTTATGGGTATCGTTTCACGCCTTGAAACATATTCTTCTACCGAGTTCGACAATTCGATGTTACCTCCGACAGACATGATATTTGCAATTCATTGCTTAACCTTTGAGTATAGGATAAAATAAACATTTAGTAAAGATTTACTTAGCTTATTAATATTTATTAGTATTCATTACAGATCTTGCTGGCATCATCAAAACCATTTACCTTGTTTTTGATTTGAAACAGCATTATTCGTACATCCAACCATACCCATCATCACTATATTTCAGTTTCCTCTCAAAATCCTTCATATACTCCATCACATCTTTGATGCTAATACCGAAGGCTGTTCGGCTCCCGTGAGTCCACAAATGTTGTGCTTCTTCTTTTTGAACCTTATTTATTCGCATCCTCTTCAATTCAAAGTTATTTTGATCTTCATCATTGAGGAATTGTTGCATAGGATTCAGATTTCCTTTTATTCTTAAGTACAATTTGTTTTCCACAATCTCAGCTTTATTACAGTCGTGATGATGATTTTCCACTTAGATCATATCGATTACGAGGTTTGCTTTCATATTCGCCTTGAACTTTGTTACATACGACTGTCCCCCGTCAACATTAATTACCTGAAGCCGACTCCCTTCTTCCTTCATCCATGTATGAATGTTGTCTCCCACTCTTTTGATTCTTGTTTCACTCATTCTGAGATAACTGGTATTTTCATCACTAATCAATATTTGTTCGATCCGACACATATCACCTTCGGAGATTTCTTCTTCCAAACACGTAAACTAATTTTCGACACGTGAACATTCATGGTAGTCTATTTGAGGATGAGCCGTCCTGTTCCACTTACACTCAACGTAACACTGACTCCAATCTCGACATGCGCTAGCTATTATAATGCGATTACTTGTCTTTTTTTCTGCAAAACATTAGGCCTATCATAGCTCACTCTGTGTGTGTGTGATAATAAACAAACAAAAAAGCTACGTAAAATAGAGCCATGTGGAGGGATTTGATATGTATACGGTATATAAATAATGACTAAATAAAATACATAACCATCAAACTTGGATGAGTATACATAATTTTTGGTTAAGATGGTGGGGTTAGGTTGCCTAGGTATAAATGCATCTGACAGTGTATTTAAACCATTTTGCACAAATGTCTGTAAATGCCTACATGGTGCCGGTACCGACCCTAAAAAACGACTACATTATGCCGTGACCGGCTCAGCAAATGCGTACAACGCGTGTATGTGCGTGTGGTAATAAAAAAGGTACGTGAAATAGAACCATGTGGAGTGATTTGATATGGGTAACGAATAAATCCCTGAATAATTACAATATATAAACAATAAATATGTACTTCTTGGTGTGATTGGTTAGGTTAGGTATAACCGTATCCGACATTGTCAAATTCGTTTTGTTTTCGTTTTATTTTGGTTTTGATTTGGTGTTGATTTTATTTTATTTTGGTTTTGTTATCGTACATTGATATATGAAGAGCTAATTGTGTAGCTTGGGCATGATTTATAATCTAGATTTTTGTTGACTGTGGTCATTACACCACAGATCTATAGCAAAATGATGCAGATGGTGAACGTTCCTGTATATTAGTGCAACTGTTTGTAAATGCCTTCATGATGCCGGGACAGGTGATGCCTTTGATCCTGTACATGCATGCAAAAATAAACATATAAAATTGGATTCAGATTTGTTCTCATTCAAATAACGGTCGGCTTTTGTTGTAGAAGGTTGTCGCCAAAATTGATATGAAAATATTTTAACATAAAAAGAATACGTGGGTATGTGTTACTTGCACTACGGAGATAAAACTGTGCAAATCAAGCTCCACCTTCGGGGTTTGGCGTCATCTCAAGGGACACCATTATCATGAATATGATAATCTTAGAAATGAACGAGAAAACACAAACTCTAAGGATGCAAAGGGCGTATTCATAGAACTTAATAAACCGGAACTGGGTTTCCAAAATATGGGGATAGACAGTGCTCAACAGGTTGCGAGCAGTCAAAAAAATGCTTTACCTCTAACATCCAAACGTAGAAAGTATAAAGATTGGGTGAAGTGGCTAAATCAAAATGGGGGGAGAAGCCCCAAACCTTAGACGAAATTTAAATAACGAAAATATAGGAAAAACGGGGGATACATCAAGTGGAATAGACACAAGTAGCAGTGATATTGAAACATGTGACAGTTATACAAAGGACATGTCATGTAAAGAAAAATCTGATAAAGTTGAGGGTAACCGGATTATCAAATGGGAAAATAAAACGATTTTAAGTATATTAAGTGTAAAATGTATACCTGACTTTGTTTCAAAGTTGTTGGAAATGAAACATGAAGAGAGACAATCATGTCTCGATCGTTTGATTGCTAGGGGAATTAGGTATATTTCAGATACTTGGGGATATATACTGAATGGGAATGTCGACGCCAGCAAGGAAACCCAGAAACTATTCGATGCCATTAACATGTATCTATATTTGAAAAAAATTGCAGTGAGAAAAAGCTCGCTGAAAACTATAAAACAATGTTAGGTCTTTGAAGTTAAAACAAAACAAGGATAGGTCTTTAAGTGATGCAATTAATACTCTCAAAGGTAGCCGTCTGTCTAATATGTGTACTAATGGCAGCAGTCTAGAACCCAATAGACCAGAGAAAAAACTCACCCGGATGATAAATCCTACACCAATATGATGAGGTGGGACCTCCAGGTGAGAAATAATGTTTATCATCGATAAAGAAGCCGTCGAGTGCCTTTGTTACCGCAGATCAAGATAAGACCTGAGAGGGAAGTCGAAGTTGCTCCCATCGAATTTCCGGAATGAATAGTTATGTTCTCGTATGAATGATAAGCCCATGTATTTCCCGAATAAAAATGTTTTTTAAATCTAATATCAATAAAAATTTAGCTTAAAACCGTTTGTTTGCAATACCCTAAATTAAACTCGAATGACTAGCATTGAAATTGCAGTTTTGCAACATGACTTGCAATGAATTGCAATACAGTATGCCTGCAGGCATCAAAAATGATATAAAATTCTCTGCAATTGAAATTGCACTCAAGTACATAAGGTATCATGGATATATATCTCATCAGTTTTAAACAGAAGTTAAAGCAAAAGTCAACAGCTTCTTATAAGATACTCTGAAACTCAAATACGTTGACAACGTTTCGCTCATCTACACGGACACTGACACGTTGCTGATCCAATTCAAATGTGTAAGCAACATTGAGGCGGAAATGCGGAAAGCTCTTCTGTCTAAATACATGGACATCTCCCACTACCCCAAAAAAATCATCCCCTGAACAATGAAACAAAGAAAGGACAGCTGGGACTACTGTGTCATATCAACGAACTCTACAATGCTTTATTAGGTCACTTCTCAGCAATCTACCACTGATATATAACAAATTTAGAGGTAACACCCAGTCTTGGTACAATACCTCAAACATACCATGCATCTATTTAGTCCAGCATCTTCGAACAACGTCTAGCAAAGTCACATTCTGGACATAACCAAACATCTATACACAGGTACAGTGGTACAAAAATGAGCCTGACATGAGTCTCATAGAGTGTGGCCATAAAAATCTGGGCATCTGATCACTGACGACCTAAGTAAATCACTACAACGATGAGCAGCTTATTGCATAAACTCTAACAAACCCATGGAACTTAAGACAGACATCCACATGAACATACAAATTCACGTTGATGTAGGACGACCTCCAAATTACCACCAAAGAGTATAAACCACCTCGACACCAGGGACCCATCCATCCAGTAAATCGTCTGCTAAAACGTTAAACTACACACTTGCTAGGAATCAATGACGAAATCCCAGAGATGTAATTCGAATTTACACCTCTTGAACATATATTCCTATGATTATCTTGGAAAAAAAACCATACAACAACTACTATTTAAATAGCCAAATAAGGTTCTCTACTCTGCTCCAACCGACATTAAAAATTGAAACCCACCTGGGTATCCATCATAGTACAACGGTCTACTTACACGAATAAACATAAACACAACATGCTTTGGCCTAGGGGACTCTCTAACTCCTCCAAAATATTGAACCATATTCCTACACTAAATATACTATAAAGTAACAACAAGACCAAGTTTGTAACAAATGGAATTTTCTATATCTATAATATCCACGTCAAACATTGTAACAGGATGTAAGAAGATATACAAAACACTGAAAATATACAACATCTAACTAAATTATACCTGAAATACTGTTCTACATTGCAGAGACACACGTAATATATCCTAATACTCCAATAATTGTATAAAATACCCAATACCTTGCATCGAAGATTGAAACTGTACAGAGATTATAGAAAACTGAATGAAAGTATACTAAAACGGTCATGATATAATAAAAAAAGATGAATGATGCGATAACTGACCAAATCATGCATGAAAAAAAAACATACAAATTCAACATAAATCAACCGATCATTTATGTCTTTTGATAAGACATAAATTTATTTAATGCCTCGTGCGCCAGCATTGGGAGGCACACCGAAGATGGGAAATTGTGCAGGGGGGGGGACAACAATAGGGGGCAGCTTAATGCCTCGTGCGCCAACATTGGGAGGCACACCAAAGATGGGTAATCGTGCAGGGGTGGACAACATCGTGCGCCAACATTGGGAGGCACACCAAAGATGGGGAATCGTGCAGGGGTGGACAACAATACAGGGCAGCTTAATGCATCGTGCACCAGCATTGGGAGGCACACCGAAGATAAGAAATCGTGCAGGGGGGGGGGACAACAATAAGGGGCAGCTCAATGCATCGTGCGCCAACATTGGGAGGCACACCAAAGATGGGTAATCATGCAGGGGGGACAACAATAAAGGGCAGCTTAATGCATCGTGTGACAACTTTGGGAAGCACACCAAAGATGGGTAATCGTGCAGGGGGGGACAACAATAAAGGGCAGCTTAATGCATCGTGCGACAACATTGGGAAGCACACCAAAGATGGGTAATCGTGCAGGGGTGGACAGCAATAAAGGGCAGCCTCTTATTGTCGGATGAAAGTTTGCAATAATAATAGATAGACATTTGCTGCAGCTTAGGTTGACGGATGAACATTTAAAGTGATCATAAAGGTATCGAGCAGAACTTTTGTCAGTTTGTATGTGAAATTCATTTAATTTTAGAAAAAAAATAACCCATGTGAATATTTAGTTCCTGTTGATATTATTACTCCTAAGAGCACTGGCGAAAGTAATGTTTTACTTACATTCTCGGACGTAAATTTGCGAGACCAGGCCTACTGTTTCTCGAGGGACCTCAGACGACGTAGCACATTTTATTTATCATGGTGTTGGCAATGAGAAAGCACCACTTTACGAGGAAAAAACAGTCACTCAACTAAGTAGTCGTTACTTTGGCATCAGGACACAAATAATGTAGAGAGGAAGGATATCTAATTGAATCAATTGAAATGCAATTTTTTTGCTTAATACCTTCGTTACCAGTAAGTAATGCTAACAAAAATATTTGAATTAAACCTAGCAATCATGGATATTCGTCCCGGTAATAGCTAAGGCAAGCAGAACTAAGATTCCAAATGAAATGAACTCAATAATTGTTTAGTAAGTGAGAATAATATGTGTGAAATTAAACAACAATAATTAGAAGAATGAATAATGCTCAACAAAATTACGTTCGTTACTCTATTTGCACCGAAACGTCATAGGATAAATGATTATATTAATACAAAATAGGTACTTCCATAGCGTGAAAAACAAACACTTATTAAACGTAGCTCTTGATTTATAAGGAGAAGCAAGTAGAGGGTAAAATCATCTTCCTTTCATTTCACCAGATATGCAATATGTAACTTGACAAACATAAGTAATTCCTTGACTCGATTTTAATGAACTTTGCATAGAATAATTGTATCACACTATCGACCATTAAGGAATAAACTCATAATTCAAATTTGTACTCACAGTTACTATTACATTGTTAGTTCAGGTTCGATTCGATGACTCGTGTGTAGAGCGTCAAAATTGCATGCAAAGGTGACACGCTCAAGGCTTGCTGCCCTGGGTGCGGTTTTATTTTCCCATAGATGTTTAGGTTTCAGTCATATTTACGGTCATTCGGATATCCGGACGCTATCCGAAGCCCCTGGTTAGGATGACGTTGCAACTCAGTGCATGATAAGGGGTGTGAGAACCATGGTCCAATAGCTCATGTAGCTACTGAAAATGTGTTTTTTTTTGTCGGGCGTGGTGCTTATTGAGTGGTGCAGCGCGTGATTTGTGCACATGTGCATCAGTATGTGCGTATGTGGAGTTTCACGTAATGTTAGGTTTTGGAAGGTTAGTAGACTGTAGAGTTCAAAACGATTTAGTAAGCTTGCCGCTTATATCAGTGATGGTTATGGCTGTTAAAGCGTTAGCAATGAATTTACATGTATCTTTTCAATTTGCATTCAACATTCTACTGTTGGAATATAATATTTAATTTTAATGTTGGATTTTTAGATCGATTAAAGAGATGATCAGTTGATATTATGTTATATTGTTTATTATCTAACATAGGTTAATGGTATAAGATTACTTAACTTGGAATTTTTCTTACCCATTTGTGTACTATGACGAATATTCACTACATCCACAGTAACATTTTACTATAGATCTGTGATGTAATATCCGCAGCCAACAAAATCTAGAATATAAATACCGCCCAGGCTACATAATTAGCGATTTTGTTTCAATGTACGACATCAACGACATGAAAAAGCAATGAATACAAAATGGTCGCTATACACTTCTAGTTACGTTAATACTCGAGTCAATCTAACCTAACCAATAATTATGTATTTGTAATCAAGTTTAATGACTTTGTATGGTATTAAGTCATTATTTTATGCGATATACATTTCAAATCATTCCACATGGCTTTTTTTTACGTAGCTTTTTTTAAATATCACACACCCTGTACACATATACACACTTTGTTCGCATATACAAGGTCGAGGCTGGCACACGTGCCGGCACAGTGCATATATACAGGACCGATGTCGGCACATGTGCCGGCACAATGCATGAATACAGGGTTGATGCCGGCAAAATGTATAAGTACAGGGTCGATGCCGGCACAATGCATAATTACAGGGTCGTTAGCGACACTGTGCCGGCACATATGCCCGGGCAATGCATAAATTTTCTGTCGATAGCGGCACCTGTGCCGGCACATGTGCCGGCCCAATGCATATATACAGGGTTGATGCCGGCACTGTGCCGGTACATGCGCAAGCACCATGTAGGCACGTACGCACATTTGCACTAATATACAGGCTCGTTCACCATCTATAACATTTTTACTGCTGGTCTGTGGCTTCTAATAAAACTAATTCCTTTCATTTGTTACAAGATATTTAATATGGTTCAATTTTTACGTCATGTTAGGTTAAAAGATCTTTCCATTCTCTCAAACACGTATCAATAATTATGTATTTTTATTCAAGTTTCATGCTTACGTATGATATTCAGTCATTGATTTATGATTTATACTTATCAAATATCTCCACGTTGCTCTACAATATGATCCATCATTATCAGTTTGTATACACTCTTCCAGTTTCGTAATTTGTTTGAATGTTATACGTAATTCATTTTTTTTTGTGGGATATAGGTATGAGCGTTGTTCGATACCTCCCATGTATTACTTTTTGAATTCCGTATTTGTCATTGGTGGACTGTTTTATTCCTAATTTCTACTCGGGACTCGGTGGTGTTAAAAGATGGTACTCGTGTTATAACTTCCACCGTTTAACCTAACCAATAATTATATGTCATCGTCCGAGCTCTTTTCGTGCTTACGTATGATATTTAATCATTGATATATGATTTAAATATATCAAATATCTCCACTTGGCTCTACATTTTGATCTATCATTTACAGTTTTAATACACTCTTCCAATTTTGATCGGGCATAGAACCCCTTTTTAAACGTGGATTGATTGAAGGTGATAGGTAATTCATATTATTGTTGAATTTGACACAAATTTTACGTCACTTTCACTTGTTAGCCGCATTCAATCCAACTTAACCTAACCTATCTTAACCATGCTCTGTAAGTTATTCCGTCATTGATTTATATTTTATACATAAGAATCTCTCAACCCGATTCTTTATATCACTTGAATCTAGTTCTCTTCACTTTGTGGTTACTCTCTACCATATTATTTGGAAAGATGAACCATTTTAAACGTAGATAATTTGAATGTTATGAGTAATTCATATTCGTCACCAGTTCCACACAAGCGGACACATGGTCCCACACTAGGTTTTCTTTGTTTTTTTCACTTCAACATCTGGCGCTACACCCTCTAACGTCTTACACCTATTGTTTTTCATATTCAACTTCATTAGTTCTATAATCTGGACCACGACTCTGTTAGAGATGAGGTCATAAATTACTTATCTGATCTGACCTACTGAATACCTGTCAAGAGGGCAATGTTATTGTGATTAGAGTTGATGAAATGTTGGCTGATAGGAAGGCAATTGCTTACCTGACTGATGTAGTGCGTGATGTCCCCTCAAAAGTTGTGGAGCTGAGTACCAGTGAGTTTGAGAGTTGCAAAGCCATGTATAAACCCTTGCTGCGCCAGAGAGTGAATAAAGAACTTAGTTACAAATAAACAGTTTTACTTCCGTCTGAGAATTTTTTTGCTCTCTTAGTAAAGATGAATACTCTGCGCAATATTGATCCTGATGAACATTACTACCTGAATGTATGTGACTGCGCGTACTATGACAGCTCAAATTTCTCAGATAAATTTTCCTCTTTGCCTTACTCTCTGAACTTTTTTAGTATTAATATTCGATATGCTCAAAAAAATCTTGATAGTCTTCTGGTTTTGTTAAATACATAAAAAATAAAATTCCATGTACTTGTGCTGACGGAGATCTGTGGCAGTGATGGCGGGCTGGATGTGCCCGGCCCGCTGCTTCACTGCTTATCACTCTGTTAGACCTGACAGCAGGTGCGGGGGCGTCGCTGTGCTGGTCAGCTTCGACCTGCGGTCACTTCTGCACTCCTCTTTAACGAGTAATATTGAATTGTTTGAGAGCTGTAGCGTTGGAGTGACTATTTGTTGCAGAGAGTATTCTGTGTTGGGTGTATTCCGTCCTCCATCGTCTCCTATGCCTGATTTCAAAAATGTATTCCATGAAAAGATAAATAACGATCTTATTTGGGCTACTTGTGCTGTAATCGTTGGTAATTTTGACATTGATTTTAGTCTAGAATCATTACCTCAGGATGGTAATCAGTTTATTGATAAGAAATAAAACGAATCAATCTTATAGAAAATTGCAAGCCATCAGTAAATATGTTACACTTGATGGTATTTTTTTTTGTCCTATGTAAAAGTGGAAACATGACTAATATTGTTTGGGAGCTATCAAATTGTGCTAACCGATATACATAATTGAGTGTTACAGTGTACGAATGGAGGGATTTTTACATCAACAGATACAAGTCAACCAAGAACAGGACCAAGATCCAATATCAAGACATAAAATATACCAATATTTGCTTACACTACAACAAATTGGGCGAATTTGTCCCATAAATACATATGCTCCTGTGATAATCCTGATCTATATTTCAGATTTTATTGATTGCGGCCCTTGCAGCACAAATCTACAATAGAAATGCTCGAGTTGATATAGTGGATGCTCGAATAAGTCAGATATACTTTATTTCAACGAAATCTCCTAACAACACCTGTATCAAGCAACAATTTTAACTGTACAAACTACAATCGGTTAACATATATTTATAAAAGTGCGACATGTGGGAATAAGCATCTAGTATAAAGACATGCGACCAAAATATATAATCGAGATCTACCATAAACTATTGTAGAATTTTTACACAAACACTCTGTATAAACCGATGGACTAGTTCTCCAGGACAACTCAAAACAGTACCACAGATCCAACATCAGCAGGTAAAACATACCAATATTTCCTGCCACTACATCCAATTAAGTGAATTTATACCTGACACTATATCAAATTAGAAGAATGAAAACTTAATAGAAGTTATGTTCCTATGATGACCATTGAAAATCGTACAAAAACAACTCTAAAATAGCTAAATAGTTTTCTCTACTAGAGTCTAAGCAACATTGATTAGGTATGATATACGGTGTATCCTACCACACCAAGATGATAGATCCTACACCAATATGGTAGGTGTATGGTAAATTAAAACGTTATCCCGATATCGATATACATTACCGATCACGTACTGAATAAAAATATAAATAAACCAATATTTTAACTCGTAATGTGATCTTGAGGAGGACGAAGATGGTATCCTGACATTTAAACCACACCGAAAATTATCTGACAGTAAAACAAATACTGCAACTTTGTGCGTAATAAATGAATAATACTACGATACCCGTTCAATCTGAAACCAATTTCTAAACTTACTAAGATACTATGCCTCTAGTAAGACAAATCTAGGCCCACTGTGTCTCAACAACGTACTATACAAGGCTTTATTAGGCCACTTCCCAGCGAGCTACTCATGATATGGACTAAATTTTAGCGGCAGCAACCAGTCATGGTACAATACCTCAAACATACCATGCATCTGTTTAGTTCATCATCACTGAACAGCAAAGTCACGTCCTCGACATTACCTAGAATCCATACACAGGTACAGTTGTCAAGAATGAGTCTGACATGAGTCACAAAGAGTATGGCTAAAATAAGGGCTTCTGTTCGCTGACGGCCTAAGTGAATCTCTTCAAAGACCAGTAGCTCGTCGCATAACCTCTCTAACCAGCCCAAGGAACTAAAGACCAATATCCACAAGAACTTACAGAATTTGGATTTGGATGAAATCCAAACTTCTACCAAAGAGCGAAACCTCCTCGACACCAAGAACAATCCATCTAGTAAATCGTCTTCTTAAACGTTAAACTAAACACTTGATAGGGTTTAATGACGAAATTCTAAAGAGAAGTAGTACGGAATTTGAAACATTCATTAAAAACCGTATAATACGAGAAAAAAAAAGCGTGTAATCTACCAAACAATTAACGTGGATAAGCTAGCAATACATGCGAGCAACATACTTAACTGAAACCCACAGTATATGATGTGGAATACTTCTACACAATCACGCTATAGTATTTACAAATCTTATGGAATTATTGTACAACTCAGTCCAAAATAAAATAAAATAAAATATTATTTAACTAAAGCAGTCACGGCTTAATCGTTCAGAATGTCACAGATATATTTAAAACACCAAAATGCTGCAATAACTCTCTGAAATAACTATTCAAATTCCCAAAACCATACAAATTCAACATAAATCAAACGATCATCACTATGTATGCATAAAACAATTTAATAGCTTATAATAAATCCGTATCGTTCAAGTAAAATCTAGCGGCTCTCACTAAGGCATCCGACCGATACTCACTTTAAAAAAAAATCGAGATATGACTACTCGAACAGTCAACAGCCGCTTGATAGTGTACATTTGAAACATGCGGATACATGGTGTAACCGATATATCCGATTCAAAACTGGATAGTGCGTTATGGGGTAGACGAATTCTCGTAGCAAAGCTGCTGCATCAACCCAAAATACAAACATCAATCCGCCAATTCCCAAACTATTATTCCACACTGTTCCTATAGATATTATATACATATGAAAAAACAGATGAAAACACAAAACGTTGCTCAAATTCAACCATCAGGCTGGTACCAAGCAGAGGCAAACGCGCGCTAAGGCTACAAAGCGAGCTCTAAAACATACATGCCATACTATCCCTATAAACAGTATA
>SDVV010009172.1:0-13480 GCA_016164225.1 Gammarus roeselii
TATAATAATAATAAATGTAAGCTACTTATCATTAAGAACTCAGCAACAATATACCAAGACATACTTTAGTAGGAGCACTTTCACGTAGGAAAAAGTAGTTTCTAAAGATAAAGAGAACGGGGATAATGCTATCACATAAACACTTAACGGAAGTTACATCACTAACCATTTATTAAAATTGAATAGAAATAAAGAAGTAAAAGAGATGCCATACTGCCCTCAATACTCTCCTCCCGCGAGTTTCCCGCTTGCAAGCATGCAGACCTCAGACAGGGTTGAGTAACCTCTGCACCTTTCTTGCTGGGGTGGTGGTATATCTGCCAGACAATGAAACGCTCTGACGGGGTACCACTTGACTCCCATGCTGAGGTAAGACGCTCTCTGTGCCAGTGACGCTCTTCATAAATATGAAGGGAGCTGTGAACAACTCCCTCGGCTGAGCGCCATCCCTCGCGACTCCTCTAATTATGCATTCTTGCATCACGATATTGAGCGTCAGACGCATAAAATGCTCCACACATAGTCAGGACATTTATACACTTTCATTATAGACATGCTCGAGTCAATTTTATCATGATAACATTTCAGTTCGTTTTTTGTAGTTATATCTGACGGTAAAAACATCAGCCAAGTGACGTTCCGATCATCCATCCATCATGTTCGTAGGCACAATGTTGTCATCCACAGGTATGCGACTCGACGCAGCCCGAGTTCTCTTCGGGAAGGTCTATTACGGCTCAACTTATGAAAGAGGATGCAGGAATGCCAATCTAACGTTCATTTGCAAGGAACGCATATTAACTGCATTATTGCAGTTTGTGTTGCAGCCGAACACAAGGAAATAAATGCGCGCCTTATTGCATGCTCCTGTCTAATAAGTCGTAGGAAAAGACTGCTTCAAGATCTGCGATGGAACAGCCTGCCCTAATGGTATTCTTCAACTAATGAACTTACAAATGTTACGAGCAAGAAGGCTCCATCAAGATCCCTCCACCATGGTATCGGTGAAACTCTTCGCCCAAGTGCTTATTATCATGAATTCTCATAAACTGGGCGACCACGAAATTCATTTACTTTAAAACCGCCAGTACGATGATCTAAATAATTTATAGGCAAAAAAGTCATCAGAAAGTAAAATCACGTGAGAGCAACATCATAAGTTCATTTTAGTACAGCAACACGTAATTAGCTTCTTTTTGCTTGTTTGGTGGGAATGTGCTATTTTGTTCGCCAAATTAGATGCGAGTTCCATGAACAAAATTTGAATACCATTTTTTGGGGTCAAAAAAACAACTAGAAGCGAATCATAACCGCATACTGAAACTGAAAATTTTGTCGAGTTTGGAGTGTGACATTGAATTGACATGCTAATGCTAGCGGAAAAAATTTAACGCTGAAAAATTTACAAAACACTACATTTCTTAGTCTACAAATTAAAACTTGATACAAATCCTTCGTTAATGATTGACCAGGAATGAATTTAAATTCGTTACTATGGAAATAGTTTTGCAGTGTTTATTCATCACGCGCGAAGCCATTGTATAACAGCAAATTGAGAACATTCTTTTCGGGATAAGTCAGTCATACCCAGATAACTTAAAATTACTCTAGCATTTTCACTGTCGGTCTTACTGTTTCGCCATTCTAGGGGCAATCCCGTTCAGCTCCTCATATCCTATGAACGCCCCCGTCATTGTTCCCGTTTCGGTGCACAATAAACTGCACGAGGTAAATGCGCCCAACCGAGCACGTAATGCTTGTTGTGGGAGCATGTCGGGTCACCCTCGACCCGCGGCAGTGTGTGGGTGAGAGGGTGTGGGAGAAAACACTGCTCGCCCTCAATTATGATAAAAGAGATGGTGGAATAGGATGGGAGTAACCATGCAGCTAGGGAAGGAAAGGTGAGGGATGTCAACACGTGCTAGACGAGCTGGGGGTAGCGAGGTGTGGAAGTGGAGGAGGGTGAAGAGGGGTAGGGCAGCTCGTGTCGCTGGGAGTGCATGCCTTTTTGTCTCGCATGCACAGACAGTCCTTGAGAAGGCCCGAGGTGGTATAAAGGAAGGTTGCTGCTAGGTGAGAGCTTCAGTGCAGTCAGGCTCTTCACTTCGCTACCATCATGAAGCTAATCGTAAGTGAAGGAGTGAAGGGGAAGGGCAATGTTTTCTAGCGTCACGCAGGTTTACTTCTCTCGGAAAGCATGCATGGTTAAGAGGAGTGGATTTACTGAGGCTATACTCGTGCATTTGGAGGTACGCTGTTTGATTTGATTTGATCCTCAGTTCCACCGGAGCCTCAACGAGATTTGATTTGATCCTCAGTTCCACCAGAGTCTCAACGCTAGTCATAATAGGCTCCCCGTAGGGCTCGATGATTATGGATTCAAGTAGGCTCGCACGCCTCAGTGTGCGAGGAAAAAAGCGTTTTTAAAATTGAGAAAAGTTGAAAATTTTAGCAATGTCAGACGCACGCCGGTGCGCATGAGAAAAACGCTTAGACGAAACGGGCCTCCGCTTCCAATCATTTAGAACTTCAAGAGTAATACATACGCACGCTAGTGCGTGAAGTTAGCATCGTCGAGACTAGTGCAAGGTTTACGGCTACACGGACAAAGTCAGCTCCGACAGCAACGCTTCACGACCTAGACCGCCACGCGGTCCAGGTCGACCACAGTACACTTCATTTATTCAGGTAAGACTCAGACGGAACGAATCCTCGCCTCCAATTATTTAGAACATCAAGAGTAATATGTACGCACGCTAGTGCGCACAGGTATCATCGTTGGGACTGGTTCAATGTTCACGGCTACACGGACAAAGTCAGCTCCGACAGCAACGCAACACAATGTTTACAGCTACGCGGTCTAGTTAAGAAGATGTACAATTCAGTTATTCAGGTAAGATAAAGACTCAGACGAAACGAATCCCCGCCTCCAACCACTCGAAAATCCAAGAGTAGATTCATTGTAGGTTTAACGTAGACACAGTAGGTTTATCGCAGATACAGAGTAGGCCTAACGCAGATACAAAGTAAATTTAACATAGATACAAAGTAAATTTAACATATATACAGAGTAGGTTTAACGCAGGTACAGAGTAGGTTTAACGCAGGTACAGAGTACATTTGACATATATACAAAATAAATTTAACATATATACAGAGTAGGTTTACCGCAGATACAGAGTAGGCCTAACGCAGATACAGAGTAGGTTTATCGCAG
Source organism: Gammarus roeselii (assembly GCA_016164225.1). NCBI lineage: Eukaryota > Metazoa > Arthropoda > Malacostraca > Amphipoda > Gammaridae > Gammarus > Gammarus roeselii. The sequence continues at coordinate 3,218 of SDVV010009172.1, forward strand.
ATACAGAGTAGGTCTAACGCAGATACAAAGTAAATTTAACAGAGATACAAAGTACATTTAACATATATACAGAGTAGGTTTAACGCAGACACAGAGTAGGTTCAACGCAGACACAGAGTAGGTTCAACGCAGACACAGAGTAGGTTCAACGCAGACACAGAGGAGGTTCAACGCAGACACAGAGGAGGTTCAACGCAGATACAAAGTAAATTTTGGGTCTCAAGGGTGTCCCAAAGGGCCCCAGAAGGGTACCCTCAAATCTTCCTGGTCTTCCAAGTCCCCCGGGTTCCCGAAACCCCCAGGTCCCTCGAGTCCCGTGGGACCCGCGAGTACCCCTTCACTCCCGGTCACCTAGTCTCAGCAGCCTCGGTTCGTCTCAATTCATCGCCTCGCCAGTCGACTTGTCTCAACTCACCTCAACCTGCCTCGACTCGCCCCCTCCACGCACAGTGCCATTCAAGACTTTCACTCTCTAAGATCGACAGCTACATTAATTCGCCTTTTAGCTATCGAAAACGCCTGGCTGTGCTCGGACATTCATAAGGCGCCCTGGAGAGTGCAAATTCTCCCACCGTAGTTTGGACTAGACCTAGGGCCCCTGCTGGCGTCTAACTTTACATAATTATATAACTAATCCAAAATTGATCACCATGAAAAAAGGGCACAGATAGATAATAGAGCCCACGAAAAAAGAAATACTAAAATACTAAAATGAAGTGTTATTGATCTATAAAATGAATAAACATCCATTCACCCCAAAGAGGTACGTTGTGACTTGAGAATAATGCCCACGGCAAGATCAGAGGGTGCGCTACTCAAGTCACAAGCAACAGCGTAGTAAAAATTCAGAGATCGAACGATAGATCGCAGTGTACACCTCCAAAAGCCCAATAATGAATGTTGAAAAACGCACGAGATTCGTCCTAGACACGAGCTGCGCTGTGACTGGCTTTATTGCATTTTTGAGCGAATACTTCTTCTATTGGGTTCAGTTTCAAGCTAAGGTGCGGGTTAGGTGAAACATACTAACAACAGGCTAAAGTATTACGCCTGTCTGAACATGACGTACTGCTGGTAGAGGGTGCACTTCAGTGGTTCAGAGAGTTTAACGAACTTTTAGAACATTATGTGCCATAGGAGTAACACAATAAAGGTTTATTCAGTCTTGAATTTTAGATCCTTTCTATACAATTTGATAAATTGAATAGATCCAAATAGACGTCTTATAATGCTCATAACAATACAGTTTTGAGATTGCGGAACTCTTTCACTTTTTCAACAGTTTACAAAATTCAATACCGCATATCCTTCATTTTTATTGTCACGCAACGGTGTTTCAATTTTTAAATATAACATGAATTTCATTATCAAATGCTTTGTTTGAATTATCGAGTCAGAAGTTCAAATTAAATTCGTCGCAGCTCAGCTCTAGCGAGCCGCCGCTTCCTGATTCATGGAGCAAAATATAACGTACAATATTATCATCGACGACCTTACAAACCCCGTGTATTGTCAGATAAGAATAACTAATACATGCAGTTGGGAAATCACGAATGCACGGGGTTGGAAAATCTTGAATGAATGGGGTTGAGAAAGCACGAATGAATGGGGTTGAGAAATCACGAATAAATGGGGTTGAGAAATCACGAATAAATGGGGTTGATAAATTACGAATGCATGGGGGTTGGGCAACCACGAATACATGAGTTAAGCTTGAAAATGCGGTATAGCTGAAGTTAAACGCATCACAGCCAGTGTGCTGGCAATCTTAAATAACAGCTCAATTATCAGATTTACCGTTTGAATAAGCGAAATAAAGGTTCAAAATGAATAGGCCACAGCCGTTTCTAATGGTCGGCCGGTTCATTCATTATGATGCAACATATAATTCACAAAATATGCTGTGGATACTTCTATAAGCATAGTTCTAAATGAACTTCTATAAGCATAGTTCTAAATGAACTTTTATTTCACAAAAAGATGGGCTGAAGTGATGGATGAGATCTTGACAAAAAAAAGAGAACAAATTTCAAGAGCAGCAAACGTGCTTACTACATATATTTTATTTATTTATTTATACTTTATTTGCGAAGGCTCAGCTTCTGACTTGTCGCCGTAAGGTCAGACGGGTAGTCGGTAAACTACGGTAAAGATTAATTCAAGAACGCGGTGGACCAAGGAGCGGCTGGAGTTGAATTCTATGAACGAGAATGTTTATGCATGTCGGGGAGTATCCAAACGCACACCTGACATATCACGGGGTACTTTTTCCGAAAACTGGTGAACTGCGGTGCGGGGTAACTAGAGGACGTGGTGTACCACGGTTCGGAAGTTTTTGAGATGCGGTACTCCATCGTGTGGAGTAACCCAAACACACAGTGAATCATAGTACGATTACCCAGTGGAATCAAGTGCAAGGGGTTCACTGCACTCGCAGGTGAAGGTACCAGGAGGAAACACAGATACTTTTAATGTGGAAAAGAGTTTAGAAGCTTTTTGGACCATTTCTGTGTCATGATATTAGCCAAAGGACCTGCTGATATAAAAACAATAAAACATCTTTTCCTTCAGATTGTTCTGTTTGCCCTTGTGACCGTGGCCTTGTCTGCCAAACTCGATGGTCTGGCGGGCGGTCGCTTGATCGGGGTGGTGAGGGACGACAGTGTTGCCCCTGTGGGAGCCAACTACCGCACCAGCTTCGAGACTGAAAATGGTATCAAGATCGAAGAAGTGGGATCCGAAGGCTCTGTGGGACAAACTGTCGTCAGAGGATCATACTCGTAAGGAGATGGGAAATTAGAGGATTAGGGTGATAAACGAGAATGAAAGGACTACCAAACAGTACCTGACTGAGGTGGAGATATTTTTTATTTATGATCTTATGATTTGTGTATCATTGCTTGATCGACTCAAATACTCCTGAGAGTATACTTTAATATTTTTTGGACTGTTTCATTTCAACATATTTCTTCTTAGTAACTAGAGTTGGAAATAATGCGTTTCCAATAGAACTCACTCATACGAATTTTATACTCATGTTCAATTACCAACCCGATTCTTCTGTTTTCAAGATTACTTCATCTTACAGTTTAAAAGCCATGTACTGATATGAATGTGTTTCGTTCTTTGTTCCCACAGGTACACTTCTCCCGAGGGTCAAGTGATCACCATCAACTACGTGGCCGACGAGAACGGTTACCGCGCCGAGGGGCCCAGCGTGCCCACTCTGCGAAGGAACTAAGAAAAGCAGGGAATTAAAAAAACGTGCAACAAAGGCAGTTCAGTATTAAACGGGAGGGGTATTTTGCAAGCTACATGGAGGAAGTATAAAACAGCAATTATGGATGAACGAAGGGACGAGCATCGCTGGAAAATATGGCGTTGTTGTTCAACCCCTTCAGACACGCGACCAGAACGAGAGAAAGCGAGAGCCTAAACTGATTTCTGGAATGGACAGAAACGCAGGATGAAATGAGGTACGAAATTGAACAAACTTCCACGTGTTTCGCAAGAATATCCACTCCAATGCGTCTTCCTTCGGCCGTCACCTCAACTCTTCTTCACTCCCTTTCTCTCCATACTCTTTCTATTATCCCTCTACACCTCATTACTTTTTCTCTCGTTTCTCACCATTCTTCCATTACTCCCTATTTCTCACTTTGCCCTCTACCCGAACTCTTCCCCCTACCTTTTAACCAGATCCTTCTTTCTGTTTCCCTGCTGCACTCAAAGTTACAACGAACCCATGTTACACCGAACGGAAAACTTTTACCGTGACGACCCCAACGCGATCGATGTACAACTACTTAGTATTACTTATACCAGCGAGATGGTGCATGGGACGGCACAGCCGTAACAGTTGAACGAAAATAATGCATATCTTCAGTTAACATAATATGTACATGTTCTCAGCCACGTACGTACTGGAAACCACATTTCAGAACCTCAGAGCTCGCATCATCCTGAAAACTTTTATAACATAACTGATCCCTTGCTCTCTGATAGCAGTAACAAGTAACGCATATAATATTCATATTCATCGTTCATCTTACCATGTACCCGTTACAAACATTTTTATTTTATGCACCATAATTATTTTAGGTTCATGAATCACTCACATCAATTGGAAAAACCGAGTCTCCTCCGTCCTTATAATAGCCATTTCATCACTTTGTTGAATCAATATTTCGTCAATAAAAATGCTGAATGTATTATTTACTTGTATGCATATCCCAACCTGCGGGTCAGATAGTAGACGATACGTAGCCATGGCGTTTACGCACCAACTAGGCGTATTGTTGTACTGAATCACTTTACTTGTTACCTCAATTACTTATTCTTTTACGCAAAAGGCTTCCAACACATTTACTAATGAACCAATTCAAGGCACATACCTTCAGCATCGTATACCCGACACGTGAATCACGATGGAGCCTTATGTGCGTCTCGCTACGCTCCTATTTTTGGCTGCGTCTGAGTTTGAAAGATGTCTCATACATTGTTTTTTTAGTTCCAAGAAGATCGAGAGTTGAAACACTTGTGACACGCAGCATTTCCGTTAGCCTAGTTTAGAGAGAGACGTCAAGTGAAGTGTCGCTGTGTGTCATTGGGAAGTCGTTACGGGCCAGTTGGCTGTACCATGGCATATGCAAACTGTAAGGAATGGTAGGAGAGATGAGGCTAGGAAATAAATCATTTTCCAGATCATTTCTCCTACCATTCATTGACAGGAATGGTAGGAGAGATGAGGCTAGGAAATAAATCATTACAGATAACTTAAGCTAGAGCTGATAATATTGCATAAAGACGATTTGTGAGGTTGCAGGTGTGCATTTATTTGGACTGGCAACATCAATGCCCAAGGGTGAAACGACCGCTACAATACACTGATGGAGCAAGAGATAAGAGTTCAACAAGATTCCACCTGGATGCCCGATTCAAAATATATTTCAAAATATTCTCTGTCAAGTTTCGATTCACAAACATAAAAAAATTACGGAAAGTATCCGCTAAATTCTCGTGATCGTTCACGCTCACGTGCGAAGTGCATGCATATCATTGGAGGAAACATCTTGCACAAATTGCATAAAAGCCGCGGCTTCAATTTTATGAGATTAATTTAAATAAAAAAATCAACTTATGGACTGAAAGTTTGCATATTTATGAAAAAGATAACGTAAAATAAATAAACAAGAAGCTTTGAATGGCTTTTGACGCATAAAAACATCAATTGTATAAACAATGAGGCATCAAAATAGTATCCACAGTCGCATTTATATTGCATGTAGCAGTGTGGGTGTTCTTGTAAATGTCCAAGATAGGGCATAAGCGTTTAGGCAAGAGCGTTTAGGGCAAGTCAATCACACCACGAAAATACGCCGTCTATCATAAGCGTAGGCAGGGGAAGTAGTATTTTCCTAGAAATTAATATGTATTCATGGTAGGTCATACCCATTACCACCATCAACGGGAACAACAGGCAATATCCTCGTCTATAACATAACACATCAGTCAACATTACAGCAGTATACAATATAGCTACCATCGAACAACATACTAAACTATCATCGGTGCTACTCTATATTCAGCACAATTCATCTACACGGAATGTCGACCAGATTAGATTAGGGGGCCGATCTTAACCGGAGTTCTGACGTTCACTTTCGTTGGATACTCTTTATTGGTTCGTTCATGTTTCTAATGAATTGTATATAAGCCGATGGTTTCAAATCCTTAGTCATCGACAGTTGCTTACTGTCGGATTATGAGGGATGTTAAAGTGCCCGAGCAAAGTCTTCAGATGTGGCATTCATTAGAAGTAGTGGACAACACTCTTTCCAACATTCTCCCGAATTACCTCACTTAATTGGGCAGGTTACCACTGTAATTCTTCACTTCCAGGAAAAATGGTCTGGAAAAAGCAGTCATCCTCTTATTAGTAGATTCATCAATTCGTATACCCAAGCTGACATTGAAAACAATTCAAATGTGTGTTGATATTTTTGGGCGTAATGGGGTGGAGAGACCACCTCACTTACACAGGTGTTTGGGGTTTAGACAGCTTCGAATACTCCGGTGTGTTTTCCGAAAGCGATAAGCTTTTTACGGTAGGTTGGGTCCGTGAGTAGGCTTTGTAGGTTGCACGGGGGATTTGGGAACGCTCGTCGGGCTGCCGCGAGTGCGTTGCAAGTGTTTCACGCTGATAGCCACTTTGTGACAACAGGGGCAAGGTGGCGCGTTTGGTCCTATGTCGACATCCATCAAGTGGTTGTGAGTTATCCATGTGTGTCCCGTGCACAAGCGGTTGATGAACACTTGGTCTTTTCTGTTGGTGAACTTTGTTTCCCAGTCTCCGACTGAGGGTTTGACTGAAAGCATTTTTTGTCCGCTCTGTTACCACATTTCATCCCATCGAGATGTTATATGGAAGTTGATGATAGGGAACCAGTCCCGGTAATGTACTGCAAAAAATTGTTCTTAGTGAGTAGATGCCAGTTTAGCAAGCAAGTCCGCAAGTTCGTTTCCTCTTATTCCCGCGTGCCCGGGGATCCAGCAGAATGCCACTGCCTGACCCGTCTCGGGCATCACAAAGAGATCGTGCTGCATTTTACGTAGAACTAGATGTTCGTAGTGCAGTGTTTTAAGCTGGGCGAGGACACTCAGACTGTCTGAGAATACAACGTATTTGGGAAAGCGATGTGTTCTTGCAATAGAAATGGCTAGTTCGTGTGAGTGAAGTTTCGCAGAGAACACGGAGGCCTCTTGTGGAAGGGTGGCCGAGAGTGGAGTGTCCCCGCACACAGCGGCGGCTCCCACTCCGTCCGCGGTTATGGAGCCGTCAGTGTATTTGTGACGGTGCTCTAAATATTCTTCCTCGAGTAGTCTTAGGAATTCCTGCCGGTACGCGTTGGATGGAGTAGTTGCTTTAGGGTACATTTGCAGGTCTATGTTGACCGGTGGTGGGTTGATCATAAATGTTGTTGTGTTAATTTGAAGGTTTCGGTAGGAAAATGAAGGCTAAATAGCTTTACGATTGATGTTTAGCGAGGTCAGCAGGTTGTCCACACGGAGGGAGAACGGTGAGCATATTATTTTTTTAGCAGCAAAAAGGCGCTCATCGGATATGTTGCTGGGTTGTTGATTAGACTTCTAGTCTTAAAATAGTGTTGTAATGAAAGTTTGTCTCGCCGGAGCGGAAGTGGAAGTTTGTTAGCGAGCACGTTAAGTGATTCGATTGGGGTGGAGCGGAACGCGCCGGTTGTGATACGCAAAGCATTGTTTGCGATGGTCGAAAGTAGTTTTGGCTGCAAATCCGTAGACAACGGCTTCCTAGTCCATGCGCGATCGGATTATTGCTCTTAACAGCATCATTCCGGTGTCAATGTCGGCACCGAACTTCAAGGATGTTACCGATTGAATAAGTCCTGTCGAACTTTTGCAGCGAGTCGCCAGGGCTGCGATGTAGGGTCGCCATGTGAGTTTAGGGTCCCACATGAGACCCTGGAATTTGATCGTTTCTTCGTATGCTAAAGATGTGTTGTGCAGCGTTAGGGCTGGTTTCAGGTGTAAACCGGGCACAAGGGTAAAGTGCATGCTTTTGGTTTTAGAGGGCGAGTCAGTACCCATGCGCTCTGATTTACTTACTCCTGAGTAGTGTACATAGGTACAAAAACGGCAGTCGAAACGAGGTACAAAAACGGCAATCGAAACGAGGTACAAAAAATGGCAATCGATACGAGGTTCAAAAACGGCAATCGAAACGCGGTACATAAACGCAAATCGAAAAAAACGCGGTACATAAACGGTAATCGAAACGAGGTACAAAAAATGGCAATGGGTAATTAGTGACTCTATGTATGTTATTTGTGAAAGAATTAGGATGTATGCTTTTTAGTGAAGGAATTAGGATGTATGCTTTTAGTGAAGGAATTGGATATAGGATGGTTAGATATTTGAATCTTTTATCGAATGTATTGGTTAGGATGTTTGTTATTTGTTAGTGACTCAGGCACTGTATTTCTCGGACATTGTAGTTTTATGTCAAGACAAATTGATCAAGTTAGTTACTGATGATACGTAGAGATACCAGGAACGCATTTTCTTCATGACTCGATCTATGTATTTGTTAGGATGTACGTTATTTTTAGTATGTCTGACTTACTCGATGTATTTCTCGGACATTGTAGTTATATGTTTATTTTCTTCTATTCTGGTCAAGTGAGTTGCTTACGATACATAGAGAGTGGCCGTGACGGGTGGGGGAAGAGGGGAGGGATCGACCGGACTCAGGCGATACACAACCGCAAATGCTAATGAGCGTTTTTATCTCTTGATGTGTGGTCACACAATGATCTTATCTCGAGATAAGAACATCTTGGGGAATTCAGTTGCCTTTCGGTATCTTTTTGCTTTATTTACGATTGCTTACGTACGGATTATAGAGATGTATGTTATTAGGTTCTCTCGATTCTGTATACGTTTGGAATATTTCGCACGGTAGGTGTATATATTACTATGTTTGTTATTGAATGTCTCATTTGAATAGAAGTTTTTACTACTCAAACCTAATTTAATAGGATATTCGATGTAGTTATGCAAGAAATAGGGGTATTTATTAGGAGAGCTTAGTTAGTTGTGACTCGGCTAATGCATTTGGTTAGATCGCATCTCGAGTGGTCTGTTCTATTTGGGTCATGTGAGGTACTGTTGGTACATAGAGCTTGCCCGTGAACGGAGTTTTTTTGTGACTCGACCGAATATGCTTTTAGTGAAGGAAATAGATTGGTGATAATTAGGATGTATGATTTTTGTGAAGGAATTAGATTTGGCGATAATTAGTGAATGTATGATTTGTGAAGGAATTAGATATAGGATGACTAGATCTTTGAACCTTTTATCGAATGTACTGGTTAGGATGTATGTTATATGTTAGTGACTTACTTGCTGCATTTCTCGGACATTGTAGTTTTATGTTAAGACAAATTGATCAAGTTAGTTACTGATGATACGTAGAGATACCAGGAGCGCATGTTCTTTATGAGTCGATCGATGTATTTGTTAGGATGTATGTTATTTTTAGTATGTCTGACTTACTCGAAGTTTTTCTCGGACATTGTAGTCATATGTTTATTTTCTTCTATTCTGGTCAAGTGACTTGCTTACAATGCATAGAGAGTGGCCGTGACGGGTGGGGGAAGAGGGGAGGGATCGACCGGACTCAGGCGGTGTCCAAACCGCAAATGCTAAGGAGTGATTTTATCTCTCTTGATGTGTAGTCACACAATGATCTTATCTCGAGAAAAGAACATCTTGGGGAATTCGGTTGCCTTACGATATCTTTTTGCATTTATTTACGAGTGCTTACGTACGGATTATAGAGATGTATGTTATTAGGTCATCTCGATTCTGTATACAATTGGAATATTTCGTACGGTAGGTGTATATATTACTAGGATTGTTATTGAAGGACCCAATAGACATTTTTACTACTCAAACCTAATTTAATAGGATATTCGATGTAGTTATGCAAGAAATAGGGGTATTTATTAAGAGAGCTTAGTTCGTTGTACTTTATTTGACTCATTTACATTGTTTTCATGGGTTTCTTCCCACTGCATTCTTTCAATGGGTATTTAGGTGGACAATGAGACAGGAATAATAGTATATATAATTTTTATGAACATGTGAGCATACAAGGAACAGGTAAGAGCATACGATGAGTATTTATGATCGTTCAGAGGATAAAAACCTACGGAGATAGGTGATTTCATCATTTCATACGAAAATGTCCTATTTCTGACTTTTCCTCTACTTATTTTTCCCAATACTGTACCCATGTGACCTCATTAGCTGGTGAATCAGATGCAAGATATGTCTGAAGTATTATACGTGACTGGATTAGGTCTAGAAATTTGTTATAGATTTGAATGGTATCGTAGTAACAAATAGCGTTATTCTCATGATCTCAGAGTTAAATGTCAGATATTATGGAGGAATGTATGTTTAAGAGGTGCAAGTCCATTATGCATCTTTATGGATTTTTTTTCGGTATTGAGCCCGCAAATGTTTAACATTTAGTAGACGATTTACTGAATGGTGGGGTCCTAGAACATTTACGGCTTGGCTCCCCTTCACCTAAGAAGATATATTTACCTACGATAGCTTAGAATGCTGTGTACAACTTCTATTAGCTTAATATCTATCACATTTTCAACGTGGGGCAAGAGGCGTCTAGTGCATTTTCAACGCTAGTTCAATCGAGTT
>SDVV010009173.1:0-16832 GCA_016164225.1 Gammarus roeselii
AGATGAATGCGGAGGCGAGTGGTCGTAGGCCTAGAGGTAGACCAAAGTTTGGGTGGATGGATGGTGTGAAGCAGGCGTTGGGAAGGAGAGACATGAATGTGAAGGTGGCGAGAGAGCGTGCAATGAACAGGCGTGAGTGGAGAATGGTGGTGAATGGTTGATTTGACGCTGCTCTGATGTGCTTTCCCGCCCTTGGCATCCCGCTGTCGGGATGGTCGTGGGTGGGAGGGGGGGGCGGTCATTATGACGCGGCGGGGGTAAACCAGTGAAAACTGTCGGGCCCTGCTGCTGACGACGGTTCCTCGGACTGCCCTCGGGACCCGGAGTGTAAGTTGAGGGGCTACCGGCCGGACCCTTTAGCACAAAAGAGCTAAGTTGTGTGAGTGTGAGCGTGGTAGGGTGTGAGGTGCGCCTTGCCGTCGGCCACCCCCCTTTCTGGGGGATGCGGCCTAGTGTCTCTATTTTTTTAAATTAGGATGGATGTGGGTGTTGAGTATTTTGTTTATGAGGTCGTGTTTTGGAACTGTGTCGAAGGCCTTACCAAAATCGATAGCGCCTACCAGGATTCGTTTGACTGGCTTTTTTTCGTTCAGGCTCTCATGATGGATGGTCGGGGTGAGGTTGGTGAGAAGTGTGGTTGTAGAATGTTGGGATGTGTACATTAATTCTAGAATGAGTGGGATGTGTGCATTAATTTTGTTTAGCTCCAGTCTCCAAGATTTTTGATGGGCTTGGGAGGAGAGAAATAAGTCATTATGAGGCTGGATCTGTAGGGACTTTGTTGGCTTTCAGGATGGGTATGAATATAGCTTGTTTCCAGACGTTAGGTATTGTATTGTGTAATACGGAAAAGTTAAAAATGTCTGTGAGGGCCGCAATAGCGTGTGGCCCTAGATGTTCAAGGTGAATGTATGATATGCCGTCTGGGCCCCTTGCTGAGGAAATTGTCGTCTGGCGGATGGCGGCTATTGTCATGGCTGGTGTTAAGTGGGTATCTGTGTTTGGATCGGTCTGCAATCTGTGGCATTGTTTGAGTATCCTCCTGATGTCTGGGTAGTGTTGTAGGTGGCAAGTGTCTGTTGAGTATGTCCGCTTATTGTTTGTCTGATGGTATTGTGTGGGTGTTGGGTGGAAGGATTGCCTCATGTGTGTATATGTGGTTCGTGTTCGTCTTGTCGTGGCTCCTAATGAGTTTCCTTCATTTTGATGGTGAGATTCGGAAGTTAGTGTTTGCAAGCACGTCCCGCCATAGGTTCGTTTGTTGCTCCCGGATATTTGCATCTATTTCTGCGTTTAGGATTTAAATCTGGGTGATTCGGTCGTTGGTGAAGGGTAAATTACGAAGGTGGTTTCGCTGCTGAATTTTCCGCCTAATGTTTGTTGAGACGGCTGGATGGAAGCCGCGGACAAACCTGGCGGGTATGTGTTATCTGTATGCGTGGTTAAGTACTGTGTTGAAGTGTTTCGTGGCTGTGTCAATGGATGTGTATTGGGTGATGTTAAAGTCTTGTAGGGTGATTTCAATTGATGTTTTGTATTCCTCCCAGTCTGCTCTCTTGTAGTTATGAAATGTGTGAGGAGGCTTGTTGTGGATTGGGAATCAAAGTTGGTAGTTAATGACTATTGAGAGGTGGTCGGATGACATGTCCTGGTGGACCGCCCATTGATAATTTAGTGCGAGATTAAGGGAGCAGACTGAGACTTCTGGAGAAGTCGGCTGTGCGTTGGTATTGAAAGGCTTGCGAGTCGGCGTGTCTGCGTTGTTTAGCGTGATAAGTGTATCTAGCTGATCAACGAGAACACCACCCCTCCTTTCACCTCCTTGCGAGGCGAGCCAGGAGAGGTCGTGCGCGTGGAAATCACCTAAGGCGAAGGTGTTACTGTTAGTGCTAAGGTAGTCCAGGTGGGGCGTATAGTGAAGTGAATATGAATGAACTGGATGGAGGGATGTAAATGTTAAATAGATTGTTTTGTTTTTTCGTAAATCTGTATGTGTAGTGATTTTAGTTCCAGAGTGCGGTCAGGGGGGAGTTGTGCTATGGTAAAAGCGGTTGCGTTGGTGAAGTTATTTTTATGTACTAGTGTAATGAGTCCACCACCACCGTCGTTGGGACGATCGTGGCGGAGTGTGTGTATTCAGGAAACTTTGATGTTTGGGAATGTTTGAGTTTTATTTCCTGGAGTTGGGCGATGTGGTTATGGTGTTTGTGTATGAAATGTTTCAGTTCGATTTGTTTCCCACCAATGCCGTTTGTGTTCATTTGTTAAGCATTAGCTTTGGGCAGGTGTGGTGAGGCCGTGGGTGTGGAGGCGGTGGCGGGGCGGGTGTGGGACGTGGAGCCTGGGGCAGGGTAGGTGGCGCTCTGGGTACAGGAGCCGCCGCCAGTGAGGTCGCCGGACGCACTGGAGAGGGGCCCGCAGAAGTGGAGGGGCGTCAGGTGTTGGTGGGGGCTGAATGTTATAGTTTTTGATATCTGTATTGATGTTATGGGTTGGGTGTCAATTAATGCATTGCCACCCGTGTGGTATGTTTCTATTGTTGTGGACGCCAGAGCATTGTTGTGTGTAGTGTGTCCATGTCCCACATCTGCACTGGATCGCGCCAGTGCGGTGTACGAAAGGACGCCCGCAGGTGGGACTTGGATATGCGTTGGGACCCGGGTTGGGTTCAGTGTTACCGGCTTGGAAAAGGAGGAGGGGAAGGAACGCCGGGAGTTGTTCACTTCCCCCTGGAGAATGGAACAACTGCCGGTAGCGTAATCTACGGCTCCGCAAAACCAAATATTTTCAAAACATTGGAACCAGTTTACAATGCCGCCCTTCGCGAATGTACTGTAGCTTTAAGATCCTCCCCTATTGTCAGCCTACTTTGTGAAACTGGTAAGCCTATTCTTACCCTGCGAAGAAAGCAAATTGACCTCCAACTGCATTGCCATGTTTTCGCTCGTCCCCACCTCCCCTACATGTACCACAATTCGACAGTTCCATCCCAATCAGGCTCCCGCATTGAGCTTCTCAATGCTGATCTTGGGCTGCCACGAATCATGGTGGACCTTATCCCTCGTGATGGGATCCCTATTTGGCGTACACCAGAAAATATATTTTGCCCTCACAGTTTTCGTGCCCGGAAGGTGGATGCTGCATCCCAATATCTTCGAACTATTTTTATAGCTCATGTAGAGACTTATCACGCTGATAGTTTGCATATCTTCACTGATTGATAAAAAGATGACGTTGCTCTGGGCTGTGCAGCGATACTTCCGAGCGCGTCATCGCTTGTGAGACTCCCGTCATCAGCGCCAGTATTCACTGCTGAGCTCACGGCCATTGCCGACACCCTCTTGGCGGCCGATACTCTACCAGATTCTGTCATTTTCTCAATCTCTAATGATTCGCTTAGCGCGCTTCAAACCCTGGAGACCTTCAACAATTGCCACCCTATCGTTTCAGCAATCATGCGCTGGCTTCTACAATTATGCTCCCGGAACAAGAACGTTCGTTTATGCTGGGTTCTGGGCCACTGGGGGATTGTGCCCAACGAAGCGGTGCGAAGAGCTGGAGCGGCGCCTGACCCAGCAGAACAGTGACCACTTCCGTACAAATTACTTTAACCCTGCAATTGAAAGAGCTGTGTAAAATAAATGGAACATGGAGTGGTCTGATGTTCCTCTGAGAAATAAAGTGCACACAATAAAAGACGCACCTACACCTTGGGCCTGTTCACACTGTTGATCTCGACGGGCTGAGATAATTCTATGACGATTGAGAATTGGACATAGTAGACTGACGCACAGACATCTGATGAAGGCGTCGCCACCCTCATACTGAATGGACTGCCTGGTCCCTCTTACAATAGCCCTGTCTTAGCTGAGTGCCCAACCTAGACGGAATGTCGACACACTCGCTTCCCCTGGAGCCAGTTCCTGGACCTTTCTAATACACTCCGCCGAATGCTTACTAAGTTCCCTCAGCGGCAATTTAGTGCGGAACCGCTTCTCAACTACCTTCGAGAAATAAACCTGTTAACTGAAATTTGATTTATTGTGAAACTATCATACTTCATCTTACCTACTGATAGACTCCTCCATCCCAGAAGACCACTGTTTCTCTGTTCATTTTGAGCACAACACTTATGTGACCTCTCCCTATAACTGTAATGACCCGAGCATGCCAAGAGACGTGGCAATCCCGGAGACGAACGATGACTTAATACAGCACTGGCTACTGGTTTGACATTTGGTACCGGAAGGACATAGACTCCAGTGTACTAGAAACCATGGTACTCTGATAATCGTGTTCTGAGGTGGGTCGGACACATGGTGAGGATGGATGATGGGAGATTGGTGAAACGGGTGATCAAAGCCAATAATAAATTAGGAGTGTTACACAAAATATAGTTCTTACATTGTTGTCGAGAATCTTGTTGGGATTTGTGTTGGTTGTGAAGCATGTTATCAATAAACTTAACAGATAGCTAACACATCCTTTGGTACTTCTCTTAGGTAAACATTACCTTGCTGCAAGCATCTGTAGTGGAGGCCGTGATATCGTTCTCTGCCCTGGAGAACACCAAAGACCTAACATGCGTGTCGCTGATCTCCGTGTGTCTGGATAATGTCAGCCTCCACTTCTCGTCAAGCCATCAGTCCAACAAGTCTGTGCAGATTGTGAAACGGCCTCCGAAACCACCCGGCAAGCAAAAAAAAAGTAGGAAGGCCAAGAATAGGCAGGCTGTGGAAATCCTTTCTGCACCCGTCTATATCGAACGTTGCGTCAAACAGCGTGAGGAGAACATGATGTCAATCAGCATCGGGCGCAGCCATGCTCAGTTGCGCAGGCTCAAGAACGAGAGCACGCTTCTGCAAGATGCTGACATTACCGCTATCCCCAGCCACAGATCCAAAGTGCTCTTCTCGTACCGGCGCTGCTACAAGGCCGACGGCAGCGATAGCTGTGCCTCTACGCGGCTCAACAGCGATAGGATGGGCTTCATCATGTTTGAGGCGGGGCTGGAAAAGGTCGCTCTGAAAGCTGTCAAGAGGAAAGGCTTTGGTTGCAGCTCTCAAAAGAAGGAGGAAGGTGCCGAGAATGAAGTCAGTCGGGGTAAGAACACTGAAGAAGCGAAGCAGGCCGCGAGGGATAAGCCTGCATCTGTAGATAAAGATGATCACGACAACGTTAGCACGAGCGACAACTTGAGTTCCCCTAGTACAACTATCAACGCCGGTGATGCGGCCAGACGGCAGTCCGTTGGCGCAGGGAGCCAGCATCTTGGTAGCAATGATAGCTTTGCCAGCAGCAGTGCCTCCTTCAAACGCCAGGATGACGTCAGCAGCTTTGGGTACTCCGGCGGTAGCGAGGAGAGCGGCGGAGATAAGGAGCTGGGGGCGAGCACTGTCAAGCCGAGGCGTCATCACCCTAAGACACCGGCTGCTACTGCTGCCGCTGCTAAAAAAGTTGCACCTGCCAGAACAGAGGAGAAAACTGCTTCTAGGAAAGAAAAACGCAAGAAAAATCCCAAAGTCTCCAGCTGTGATGCACCCTCGGAGCAAAACAAACCAGAGCTTGATGAGGGACTTGAAAGCGCTACGAACGCGGCAAGTCACAAAAAGGACATCACTTCGTTCTCCGGGGAAATTAAAAGTGTTTGGCTCAACTTCGCAGCGCCGCCTCACACTCCAATCACTCGGAGGATTGACTACACCCGCTTGGACTGGAACTTGCTGAGCACTGCCAGCCCCAGCATCAACGCCTGGATGAACCCCAGCGACCGTCTAACCGTCGCTCTCGGAAACTTCCTCCACAACTCTGAAACGCGTCGCCTCGCCGTGATGGCTGCCTTGATGACCGAAGCGCTGGACGAACAGGGAATACACGTTCCAGACAAACCGCGATACTGGAAGGTGCAGCCCGTCAGCCAAACACTACAGGAAGACCCGTCCTGTCAGCTGTGCAATGTGCTCCGAAGGTACTTGTTGCTTCCCGACAAGCTCGAGGCCCTGGAGGCTAACTTGTTGCCAGCTCACCTTCCAAAGCTGGCCACGCTCCGTCAAGCCATCATCGTCCTGAGCAGACAGTGGAAGAACGTGCTCTACATTCCGTCGCTGATGGAACGGACCGTGAGACATCACCAACCTGCCAAGTCTCACGTCACATTCAAGCTGTCTCACAGTGATCATGCTAGCAAAATCCCCGCCTCCCGAGCAACCTCGGCCAACACGCCTTTTTTCGCGGGATCCCAGACCCCCTCGTCTCCTTGCAGTGTCCAACAACAACAGAGTCTTCCCTCCAAGATGCCGCTCTCAGGAGCAATCAAGGAAGAGCCGTTCCAAGCTAAGGTGAAGGGTAGTGTGTGTAGCAGCGGTGCGGTACATGACGATATCACGGATGCCAATCCGAGTAGCAGTTCAACGCAGCTTCCACCCAAACCTGGCCTGCCGTCGTACCCCATGGCTTCTTCCCGAGCGTCTGTCATGTTTCCCATTCGCTCTTCTCACGCTGCTACAACTTTTCACCTTCCCAAGTTATCTTCCGTGACGCCTAAATTGAACTTCTTCAAGTCCAAGTCTCCTCCCCCAGCCCCTGCCAAAGTGCCTCCTCCTCGCCCTCCTCCCGCGCGCCGCACGGGTCCTATCCAGCAACCCAGTGAAGCGGGTCCTCTACTCTCGCCTGGACTTCTTAGCCCGGACACCGACTCAGACACCGGGGAGCTTGAAGACGATCCTGTGAGCGACGGTTCACCTTCCATTACAGACAAGCATCATGACCTGTACACCTGGATGGCTAGTCAGGAGGACTACAAGCGACAGCCTGGTAATATTCCTTTCCCAACGGAAGGTTTCCTGCCCCCGATGCCTGAGGCTGCTGATGTCCATCCTCCCCACCAGCATCACCGAGGACCTTCTGACGCCGCCATCGTGGTGTCTGAAGGAGAGGGCAACGAATCGCCACAGGAGTTGTCTCACGGCGACCAGTTCTTGGCTGCACACGTCATTTTCGCTCCACTGCTCTCCAGCATCGGTGTCCAAACACAGCAGGCTCCAGCTCGAGCACTGCAACAACTGGGACCAAACGTGTGTGTTCTGGCCACTGTGGAAGCTTTACGGGTGCATATCGTCGAAAGTGAATCCAAGCATCCCTCTAAGCCCCCTGTGGGTAAATCGCAGGATCTGCCTGCGTTTTTATGTCAAAGAGCCAGTCTTGATTTGGATGTGAAGAAGGTGGCTGACAACAGCTGGTCAGGCCCGGCTTTGTTTGTGTCGCGCTCTGCCCTTCGGCGCCACACCTCTACTTGGATCCAGTTCAGTCTAGACATCAGCTACGTGTCTCAGCAGGTGAATATGCCGCTACTAAGACTATTGCACCAAATAACCAGCATGTACAAAAACGCTAAGCAGACCCAGCAAGGCCTGAGAGATCAGCGGCCGAGTGCTTTTCACGGTCGGAAGCACTCGTTGCAGCCGCACTACCAGTCGCAACCCTTTGACGCTGGCCACTTCCCTCAGCCATGCAGTAGCAGCATCAGTGAAGAGCACGAGCAGGCAACCATATCCTCTATTGGTGGCAAAACAGAACAAAGGAGCTCTGTAGGGTCGGGTCTCTCCATCCACACCACACCTCCTCTCCTACCGGTGCTTACTACCGTCACTGCTGTCACCGCCACATCCTCGAATATTACGGCTGTTCCCGCTGCCCCCTCCACTTCTTCCAACGTCTCTTCCAACCGACTAGGAAGACCTCAAAGCTTCGCCCAACGATTCCGCTCATCAACAAAGCTTGGTCGAGGCTACATGAACTTTGGTCTGGAACGCTCGACACACAGCCCTCTGCTTGGCATCAGCATCAGCAGCTCTGGTGTTGAAGCCGCCACCGTATGCTCGGACAAGTCGCCTCTTCTCGGTCCTACCGAGGCCCCAGGGTCTCCTGACATGCCCGCTGCTCCCAACACTCCCCGTTGCTGGAGAAACGTTTACTGCCTTCTTGATCTTTACACTACCACTCCTGAAACTAAAACCCTCAGTAACACAACTGCACGACGCAAGTACCCTAAAACGGGCGATTCGGAGGCTGGGTTTGCTGGGACTGATGAAGGTGCGGGTGTTCCTTTGGTTGCTGACAGAGCCCAGGGTTTAAACGAGGGCGAGAGAACTCCTATTGTTGTCATGGGCGTCGCTAAGATACAAAGAACCAGGTTGTTGGCGTCCTTGAGCGGTTTGAAGCTGGAGGCCCAAATGACTGGGCTCCAGTCATCCCTGACGTACAAAGAAAAGGTTCGCGGCGACAACACGAGCACCGAGCTGAGCGTAACGGGGCAAGTGGACACGAGCAGTATCGTGCTGCTCGAGGGCAGTCCTCAGCAGACGGTCGTGCGAGTCACGATTGCCCGGTCGCAAGCGCTGTACTCCAGCGTCTGTCGAAAGAGCAAAGAGAGAAACACGGCTCTGGTCAGTATCGGGGACATCGAAGTGAAGATCCCTCAGCACCCCGTCATCCTGCATGACATGATGACGAGAGGCACCAAACAGCTGTCGTCCACACTTCAAGAGTTGCGCGTCACTCGCCCCGTCCCGAGGCTAAGTCGCGGGGCGACCATCGATGAGTCCGATGCCTCCCCTCGCCCCCACCACCATCATTACAATCCACAATCCTACCAAGCCCCCCCCCAACACCCACCTCCGACCTCCACCAGCGATCACGTGGGTCCCCCAGCGCCTCGTGACCCGCTTCTACAGCCGCTGGTGGTGCAGTTCTCATTGGTGCTGCAGAGCGTTTGCGTACAGGCCGCACTGCTGCCATCGTTGCAGGCGCAGTACCGCATGGAGCAGCTTACCTGTAGGGGCGTTACAGGCTCCAAGGCTAAGTTCACAGCACATCTGCCCTCACATAGGCTTTCCTTTTCCACAAAGCTGCAGAACTTGCCGGGCGACAGTCAGCTGCCGTCTGAGGCTTGTATAGAACTACCTCAAGTGCACGTAGAAGCCGAGTACATCCAGGAAGAGGACGCGCGAAAGGCTGACAAACAAACACCAACTGCCGTGGGTGGTGTGGTTATGCGAGAAGGTAGTTACCTAAATGGTGTGGCGGAGATAGGGGCTCTAGAGCACAGCCTCACCACAGACCTGCTCAACCATCTCGTGTTTGTGCAGAAGGTTTTCATGAAGGAAGTCAATGAAGTGGTTCAGAAGATGGCTGGGAGCGATAAGCCGGTACCCTTGTGGACCGATGGCGGTTTTTCAGGGGCGTGGGACGATTACGACGATCGTCCTCCCAGCGCCCAGGCGCATCGTCAATCTCACCCCCGCGAGCTGTTGTTCTCGCTGCAGTTACGGCTGCGCGGCATCACCATGACCGGCACCACCCCCACCCAGTCCGCGGTGCGACTCGAGACAGGAGCCGTGGAGCTGCACCTTAGTAACAGGATTGACGCCTCTCCCGGGACCGGCCCTTGCATCAACAGGATACACGGCAAGGCGCAGGTGGACCTTAACCTCGCCCTTGGTCAGCTCATCCGCAACGACATGTTTGAGGAAGCGGAGCCAGAGCTGCAGCAGCTAGCCTACTTCAAGACGCGCATCAACCTCCGCAATGCCTTTCACCACGAGCTGTCGTCGGTAGGGGCGAAGGGCGAGGTTGTGCTAATCAGCCTCACGCGGCCGCTCGTGTGCGTGCAGCCGCTCGCCGTTGATCGTGCCGTACTCGTCTGGCTGAACTACAGGAATGCATATGACTACTGGAACGAGCAACGGGCTTCGCTTAACAAGGAGGTGCTTACCGCGACGCAGCAGGTGTTTGAGAAGGTACCGCAGCTGCCGTCTTTGGCGCCTTCGATGGCGGGAGTCGGCGAGAGGGGTGACACCGGTGCCCCCCGCACCAGCCTCTTCCTCCAACTCACTGTCGATGACTTGGGCGTGTGTCTACCCCTCAATCCCGCCACCACAGTGAACCAGCAAGTGGACTCCACAGAGACTCGTGATGCTCTGGTAATGACGCTGGAGAGCACTAGCATCTCGGCCTGCAACTCGGGCTCGTTGGTCTGCAAAGCCCGCTTCACCGGTTTCTGCATGAGATTCGCTCCCGAATTCGAGACGAGTCTGGATGAATGGAAGCCCGAGCTAAGTGACCCCAATATCATGAATCTGTGCACGGTGTCCGAGGGTACTTACGAGGTGTGCAGCCGCACACGGTCTCCCAACCCTGAGAAGGGAACCAACGCCAAGTGGTTGCTGCACGTGGGCTGGCAGATGGAAGGTGTGGACCTGCTGCTTGATGTCAACATCGGCAAGCAGCTGAGTGCTCTTGCCAGGACGCTCACCACCATCACGGGCTCGCCCGACGGCACAGCAGCCACCCCCGGCCACGTCACCCCGAGCCATGACCTCGACTCCGACGAGGAAGAGGACTCCGACGTCGGCTGTGACTTCTCCGCCTCGCAGCCGGAGTCTGCTTCGTCTCGCCGACAGGCGTTCCAGTTTGCTGATAGTCTTCCGCCGTCGGTGCTTGACCCAAACATGGATCCGCGACAACGCGCTAAGCTGCTCGAGATTGAAATGAACGAGCAGGCGAAGACCGTTGCCGCCCTGAAGAGTGTTGGCGCTTCAGAGGCCTGGGTGAAGCAAGAGATGCGCCGCCTGCAGGAGCTTGAAGCTGCCGTCTTCTATGATTTCAGGAGAGACGTCATGCAGAAACTTCGCAGACAGAGTGTCAAGGCCAACAGCATGCGGGACCGCCTTGGTCTTGCTGCTAAATCGAGCGGAGGGGGACATCTGACAGCCTCTAAAAGCTTCAGAATACCATCGCCTACAATGGAAATGACGGAGCCCCCGCAGCTTCAGGAGTCAGGCGGCAGCAGCAGCCTGACACCCCCCCTCTCTCTGTCACTCGATGAAGGCTCTTCCCACACCACTGAACCTCTACCTCCTATCTCCCCACCGCCACACAGCTTTGCCCCTCCCTCCGTCGCTCATAACAGCACCGGTTCCCTCAACACCCGGTCCTTGGAAGAGCTTAAACACTCAAGGGGTGATCCCGGGTCTCCCTGCAATCTTGGGGTTCCTGGCTCCCTCCTCAGTGTGAACCTGTCAGGGTCCCCAATCAGTGACAGCTGTCTAAGCCCCCTGCCTCCCTCGAAAGGACTCCGGCTGCCCGGAGGGACGCACGGGGGCACTTCAGACACAGAGACAGACACCCTGACAATCACCAACCTGAGCAACAGCTGGGCTACTGTCCCATTGTCAGCCAACATTTGGCCTCCGCCTTCAGTCATCGGAGCCTCCTCCAAACCAGACTCTGAGAGGGGCAGTCAACACCCCTCGGTATGCGCGACACCCCGCTTCGAGACCGCCACCACTCCTCACCACCCGTCAGATGGCGGGACTGCTGCGGCCCCTGCCGCTACTGCTGCTGCTGCTCAGCATGGTGAGTGTCGCCTAACGAATGTATAATTTGACGTTGGGCACTTTAAGAACTTGGTCGCAGCTGCAGTAGCAATCTTGACCACCCTAATCTAGTGTTGTCCACTTATAGAAGGTGGTAGCGGTAGTAAATAGCACTGTGGTCGTGGTACATTTCGTAACTTTTCCAGATGGAATGAGGCAACTTCTCCAAGTAGCTAGCAGTAAACTCTGGTCTAACAGTAGATGATTTGGCAATCTAGGAATCGGGCGTTGGTTGTGAGGATCAAATTATTATGCTTTCTTCTTGCATATGAAGATAGGTTCTCGAGTTATTTGTATTGTTCAAATTAAGATAAGGAATGCTGTTCTACTATTTTTGTATGATGCTGTATTTACAGAAACCGAAACCACATCAGCTGAAACACTCAAATGAAAAACGGGTTGGAGATTCCTCAAATGTTTTCTTATCTCTGTGTCATTAGTCACCAACTGCCGATCCGCCCTGATCATCCTGTTTCCTTTCCAAGCCGATGCAGCGCGTCGTGCACAAGTATCAGCAAGTCACTTCTGTCCTGTTCCAGGCGGCACGACCGGCTCGCACGACCCCAGCATCGACCTGGAGCTGGACGTGCAGGTCTGCATCAGTTCGGGACAGTGTATCCTGTACAACAAGGACTTCAGCAAGGAGGAAGATAATAGGAGGTGGGGGCAACTTTGTGGTCACTAAACAGAAAAATAAAGTGAATATTATTGTATTGCGACTGTATACGTCGGAGTCACTGCTCTACTGGGGGGGATGAACCACCTTATTTCTCCTTGGACTCCTATCTTCTTAACCCTTCAATATCTCTCCATTTCTTTCCTCTCCTAAATTTAATAAACTTTAATTAAACTTACCTCAAACTCCCTTTAGACAACTCTTCCAAGAGTCGTTACACACACATAACACGCATACAAACACCAGTGCGCGCGCACATGCACACACAGACGCGCGCGCACCCTATATTTTATTTTTTCGGGAGTCAAATAACAGCCAAATTATGTTCTTTTTCTTTCATGCAACGTTTTTTTCTATTGTTGCTGTTCTCATGCGTGGGATTCTCTACAATTAGTGAAGATCTCATGCATAGGATCTCCGTCTCCATCTTCCCCCTCAGCAAGTGTGCAAATATTTGAGGCTCTGGAGCAGGGTTGGTGCCAGCTCACTAGGCTACTGGTTCACGACCCAACCGGGGGTGGAAGGTGGGGTGAAACTCGGGCCTCGTTTGATTTGTAAAGTTTGTCCTTGTTGTTTCCTTATTGTTGATTTTATTAAAACATTAGCGTATCTCTAATTTTAACGTATCTCTTATGCGAGCAGAATTAGTGTCCTCCTAAATGGAGAGTTGTTGGAAGAAGTTCAGTGTTTCAAGTATAAGTCGCGAGTGAAGGAGGGGTGTAAAAGGGTTGGGTGCACCGAAGAGCGCAATGAGCTGCAGGGCGTTGTGGATGGAAGCAAAAAAAAGGCTGTATGAGGGTGTCGTTGTGCCAACTGTGCTGTACGGAGTTTAGACTTGGGGGGGTGAGAGCAGAGAAGAGAAGAAGGTTGAATGTTTTCGAGACGAAATGTTTGAGGAGCATGGCTGGAGTGTCGCTGAGAGACAGGTTCACATCAGAACGGGGATGGTGAAGAAGTTAGAGGACAGAGTTGATTCACGTGTTCTGAGATGGTTCGGACACGTGGTGAGGATGGATGAAGGGAGATTGATGAGAAAGGTGTTGAAGTCAGAGGCGAGTGGGACGTAGGCCTAAAGGGAGACCGAAGTTTGGGTGGATGGATTCTGTGAAGCAGGCGTAAGGAAGGAGAGACGTGAGCTTGGAGGTAGCGAAAGAGCTTGCACTGGATAGGCGTGAGTGGAGAATGATGTGAACGTAGGAATTTTCACGACGCCCTGATGTGCTTTCCCGCCATAGGGATATCGTTGAGAGACGGGATGGTCGTAGGCGGGGGGGGTCCAGTCATCATGACGCGGCAGGGGTAAACCAGTCACGCTGTTGGGTCCTGCTGCCGACACTAACCTCGAACCGCACTCATGACCCGAAGGTTGTGTTGCGGCGTCCCCGGCCCGACTTTGCGCAAAAGAGCTAAGGTGTGCGAGTGTGACTGTATGAGAGTGTGAGGTGTGCCTTGCCGTCGGCCACCCTCTTTGCTGGGGGATTTCGACCCAGTGTCTGTACCTGTTATTTAGCACGTTTTAACACTGACCTCGGACCGCATTCATGACTCGGAGGGTGTGTTGCGGGTTCTCCTGGCCGGACTTTTTAGCGCCAAAGAGCTAAGTTGTGTGAGCGTGATTGTATGAGAGGGGTGTGAGGTGCGGCTTGCCGTCGGCCACCCCTCTTTCTGGAGGATTCGGCCCAGTGTCTGTATCTGTTATCGTGGCAACTTCCTCCTATATATTCTTCATCTTGTTTATTTTAATTTTCTGTTTCTCCTAATTTATTCATCTTTTATTTCCTGTTGCTCTTAGTTAATGTTAAGTTATATTTTCCTGTTTTTTCTCTCTTTGTAGATTGTATATGTTTATATTGTATCTGTTTTTTTCCATGATTTTTCCCATTTTGTGGGATGCACACGAAGATTTTGACTCCAGTACAGTAGATGCCACATCTTCATATTTGTTGTAAGGTTCTTTCATACCATGGCTCGTAGAAAACCTTGACACTCTTATCTAATTTACCATGGCTCGTGAGTTCATACACAAGTTTTCATTAGTATGTTGTTAGCTATGTAATAATTGCGTGATGCCACGCCGTTGTCTCAACGAAGTTCTTAGTGTACAAAGGTTCGCAAATTAATGGAAGCAGCAGTGATAATAAAACAAGTTATAGTCCTCCTCGGACGGTTTAGATTGTCTTCTAACCAAACGCGTAAATGATATTTATTATTTTTTATAATCTCGAAACCTCTGTCATTTCTCCCCAGTCGGCTGAAGAAAGAGCAAAGTTCCTCTGGTGGTAACTACGATTTCGGGATCGGTGTGGGGGGTGGGGTGAGCGCCAGCAGCCCCGTCTCCATGCGACGTAAAGGGCCGGCCGGAGGTGACCCACGCCACCACCAGCTGCCCTCCTCCGCCAAGCTGCGCCAGCCTCCTCAGGCGGCGGGTAGCGGCATGGCGGGCGGGGGATCGGCCAAGCTGCGCCACAGCGGGCAGAGCCACGCCGCTCCATCCTCCGCCATGGCCGAGTGTACCGTGTTCTTCATACCGGGCCTCGACGTCAAGGTTGGTGGCGGAGACAGCGCTGGTCACTTGAAGATCGATTCCATCGCGCTCTTTACCCTAATGTAACCTGGTCATTTACATAACAAGCTCCTACCTGAACAAAGAGACAGACGTTTGTGCTACCCTTTTATCATCTGGGATACTGCTTGGGTTAAGACTGTGTTCCATTTGTTCGAATTAAAGCATCATGCTGGCTGACTTTGTTTAATTTGAATCAAGCTATTCTGTGAGAATGAAACTAGTTTTGCATGTTCTTTGTCACGTTTCTTATTTTGTGTTTCAGGTGCACTATGAGTCCCACAATGAATCTCACAGCCATCAAGTAGAGAGCCCGTGCGGGGCTGCGCTATCAGGCTGGACCACTGCCCCTCCCTCTGCTCCCGCTGCTCCCAAACCTTCACCACGCCCCGACAGCAAGGACCCCACCCCCAATATAACCGACGACTTCATCAACAACCTCACTAACAGGTCGAAGCCTCAGCCTCAACACAGCAGGATGCCGAGCTCTTCAAACAGCGCCAACTTCAACACCAGTACCGCCGATACCTCTGGCACGCAGACTCCTTCTACTCTCACCAACCAGACTACTCCCAACACCACCACTTCCGCCACGCCCACCAGCGGTGGGCACTCCACCGTCAATGCCGGTGGCTCCACCACCACTACCACAGCAGGGTTGCCGGGGACACTGAGCGGCGGTAAGAAGCACGCGTCCCTCTTCACGTGGCTCACGCTGCAGAGCATTCCGGAGGAGACAGTCATCTGCCCCAACATTCTGGACTTCCTAGAGCTGGCTCTCGAACCTTTGCCTCTGCCGCAGCCGCAGAAGACACCCACTGAGGGAGAGGACCAGAGACAAGATGGTTAGTAACGCTATCATCGGTTGTGTAGGTCTGGTTCATGCTATCCGACTGAGAAATTTGATTTACCAGTGTTATAAACCGCGTTTTAAACAGCTTTGTAGCCGGGGGGTTAGAATCTTGCTACCGTATCCACCGCGTGTTGTAGAAGGCGACTAAAAGGGCGCCCCGTAGCCGGGAGTAGAATCGTGCTACCGTAACCCCTGCGTGTCGTGAAAGGCGACTAGAAGGGGCGGAGCGAAGGGGCTAGGAATCCCGTTATCTGTAAAACACTTCTTTAAAGACGGCAAGACGAGCGGGGGAAGGAGAGGCTCAAGTCTCTCCGAACCCTATTGTTAGGGTCGCTGAATGTGCGTGGCTGTAGTACGAGTGATGTAATGAGGAGGGAGATCGGTGAGAAGATTGTGAGGAGGAAGTTTGATGTGTTGGCGCTGAGTGAGTCGAAGTTGAAAGGTAAGGGCAAATGTGAGTTTGGTGTTGTAAGTGGAAGAAAGTCTGGAGAGGAGGCAGGTAGGGCACGAGAAGGTGTGGTCTTGATATTGAGTGATCGGTTGGCTAGTAGCGCTACCGAATGGAAGGAGGTGTCCCCAAGATTGATGTGGGTGAAAGTTAAGTTAGGCGTAGAAAGATGGGCATTTGTGAGTGCTTACGGACCTGGCAGCGAGAGGAGTGAAGAAGGAGAGGGAGCAATTCTGGTCTGACCTGAGTGAGTGTATTGAGAGTTTTGAAGGTCATTTCAATGTAGTTGTACTGGGTGACCTTAATGCGAGAGTTGGAAATGAAACGGTGGAGAATGTGATAGGAAGGTATGGCGTTCCCGGTAGAAATGACAGTGGAGAAAACCTGATAGGTCTGTGTATGGAGCAGGAGTTGGTGGTCGGGAACAGTTTGTTCAAGAAGCGAGATATTCACAAGTACACATGGGTAGGAATTTGTGTCTTAACGCTCCCGTGCCACATAATTACTGATCTTTTCAGAGTACCCCCTATATAGTACAGGCTGGTCCCTAGTTTGTGCTGGGACCTTAAACCGCACGTTTGCTTGCATTATCTATATTAACCTAAATTAAAGTAAACTCGGTAAAGCCGGTCAAGAGGCCTCTAAAGTTAACTTCCTGGCCCCTGCCACGAACCAGGGGGCCGATGGGGAGTCGGAAGAAACTCCATTCGGGAGGAACCAGCATCCCCTCCAGAACACCGGAGACCAAGACTACATCTACCAAGAACATCAGCCTCGCCAAGATGACCAGCACCACCTCGGAGGACGACGACCGGAGAGACGGCCGCA
This sequence comes from Gammarus roeselii, assembly GCA_016164225.1. Taxonomy (NCBI): domain Eukaryota; kingdom Metazoa; phylum Arthropoda; class Malacostraca; order Amphipoda; family Gammaridae; genus Gammarus; species Gammarus roeselii. The sequence continues at coordinate 16,804 of SDVV010009173.1, forward strand.
TCGACGAGTTGACCAAGAACGTCCAGGAA
>SDVV010009174.1:0-16831 GCA_016164225.1 Gammarus roeselii
AACCGCGGTATCATTTCTACGTCGTTCGCTGTTGATCAATTTACATTTGGCATAGATTCAATTAGTTAAATGTTATTTATCAGTACCGTTGTGCTCCGTTTTACTTACTCTTGTAGTAACTTCTTTATTCGTTTTCTCTATTGTGCGCTATCACACATATAGGAAAATTAATACAAAATTATCAGGTGACAGAAACATTCCTTCAGACGAAGATCTCGTCATGGAATAATTTCAAGATGCAAATTATTTGCTCAGGGTGAGTAGGATTGTCTTTATCCATGGAAGCATTTCGTCATAATTCTCTTGCTTTGGCAAATTAGGTAAGATTGCTCTTTTCTGTTATTTGAATTGTATTTTTCCCATAACTGATTTGTCATGATTTCTATATTTTTGAGTGTATGTTTCGTTTTATATTTATGTCTGGAATACAATTCCATATATATTTTTTTGTACACATATGTTTGTATTCATATCTATTTATGGTATAATAGAATCATTCGGAGGTTTGTGGGATGCATGCTACCAGCCTGAATTGAATTTTGAACGATGTTCTGCATGTTTTCCATCTATTTATTTCATATATATATAATATCTTTATGAATAGTATGGTTTATTGTTTAGGCAGTTGGCGGGTTGGTGTATATTTTTCTTAGGATGCAGTAGCTTCGGTACGAAATTTTGCATACTCCATCACGCATTATCCAGTTTTGAACCAGATAAATGGTGTTCCATTGGCGCGATGATATAATAGCGGGAGTAGCTAAACGATATGGATTTTTTGTAGGTTATTATATTGTGTTATGTATACTTAGTTATGATAGGTTGATATATGTTGAATTTGTAGTGTTTTCTTGAATTTGAATAATTATCTCACTCAGTTATAGAATTTTTAGGATATTTTAGGTTTGCATCTTCTATGTAGCACACTCTTTTTGGCATAATTGGTCGGTTATTGCATCATCCTTCTTGTTTTATTATAGCTTGACAGTTTTATGATATTTCGTTCAGTTTTGTTTGTTCTTTGCAGAGTTTATATCTTGGACGCAATGTAATGGGTATTTTATACAATATCGGAATATTAGGATATATTACGTTTGTTTCTGCAATGTAGAACATTATTTCAGGTATAATTTGGTTGCATGTTGTATATTTTTAGTGTTATATATAATTTTTTTTACCTCCCAGTACAAGGTTGGACGTGGATATTATAGATATAGAAGATTTCATTTGTTACAAACTTGGTCTTGTTGTTATTTTATTGTATATTTAGTGTAGGACCATACTTCAATGTTTAGGCGGAGTCAGAGAGTCCCCTAGGCAGAAGCTCGTTGCGATTACGTTTATTTCCGAATTAGTATGATTGATATCATAGTGTATTACAATTTTTTAATTTTAATTAGAGCAGAGTAGAGCATCTTATTTGGCTACTTTTTTTATAGGTATTTCATTATTGTTGTATGATTTTCCCACGAAAATCATAGGACTGTGTCTTTAAGAGGTGTAAATCCGTACTGCATCTCTGTGGAAATTCGTCATTGTACCCTAGCATGTGTATAGTCTAACGTTTTAGAAGACGATTTCCTGGGTGGATGGGTCATGGTGTAGAGATGGCTTACACTCATTGGTAGTCTTTGTTGTTCGTCCAAGTTCAACGTGATTCTTGTATGTTTTTGTGGATGCCGGTCTAAACTTCCATGTGTTTGTTAGAGAGGTTATCTGTCAAGCTGCTGATTGTTGTGGTGATTTACTTAGGTAGTCAGTGAACAGATGTTCAGCTTATTTTGGTCACACACTCTTTGAGATTCAGATCAGGCCTATTCTTAACCACTGTACATGTGTATAGATTCTTGGTTATGTCCAGGATGTTACTTTGTTCGACATTGTTCAGAGTCGATGGACTAAACAGATGCATGGTTTGTATGTCTGAGGTATTGTACTATGACCGAGGGAAGACAGAGCCAAGTCGGTCCATTGAAGTGATAACTTGGCTATTTAAGTAAGGTGTTATCTCTCAAAAATTGGAAATTGTCAGGAAATTTGTAATATATATATTTGGTTATACATTTTTAAAACTCATGTGACACGTACAAACGCTTGAACTTACACATGCACTTACGTACACACCCCTACACACATACATACATACACAGTTGATGACCTAGGCGAGCAATGTTAGGCCTAATATTCTGCGAAAAAAAAACATGTAATCAACTTATAATAGCTTGCAGTCCACCGCGAATGGAATCAGTGTTACGCTGAGATCAAGCGGAGACGAACGTTTCGTCATGAAATAAACAAAATGATTATTCACATCTCAAAATTTGTTCAAAAGTGTTGAAATAAGAAATAAACAAAGATGATATGAGTCAGATCAAAAAAATATTTACTAGTGTTGAAAGTATCAGTTATCTCAGAATGGGTTGAACAAGAATCATATGAGTGGAATCTATTATTCATACATGGATAAAGAATAAAGGAAGCGGGGTTTTGGTTCAAAGAGAATAACAAAGTTAATCTTGTAATTGATATGGTCCAAGCAGAGAACCTTCACAAGCGTAATAAAGCTGAGGTGGTGGAAATTAAATTTTACCTAGGAACAAAAGAAAATCTGGAGCGCATGCAGAAATTTATTTCGGAAAAAAGATCGGACATACATTGAATTGGAAAAGATTCGAATAATTAAAGTTCACAAACACGAAGAACTACATATATGGACACATGGGGATGGAACAACCTTCGGTATTCGTTTCAAAGATGTGATGGATTATATGAAGGATTTTGAGAGGAGGAAACTGAAACATAGTGATGATGGGTATGGTTGGATGTACGAACCATGCTGTTTCAAATAAAAAACGAGGTAGATGGAATTGATGAAGGTTTGTAAATAAAGCCAATAAAAATTATTAATAAACAATGAAAATCCTTTTTCAAATGTTTATAATATCCAAACTCATAGATTAAGCAATGCATTGCATTCAAATATATCAAATCAGTTAGTTGGAGTTAACATCGAATTGTTGAAATCAGTAAAAGAATATGTTTCACGGTACGAAACAAAACCATTAACCCATATCGTGGTAAATGATCCAGATGAGTTACAGATTGGTAGGATATAAATCAAGTCGGATCAGATCTTGATTATTCGTCGTGATGATTCTGTTGTGGAGGGATGGGGTATAGCTTGATTTGGCGCTATTACAATACTAATGGAGAAATGGGAGTATGCCATATTTACAGAGAAGAAATACAATCGCCTAAAAATATGGAAACAACAATTAATTTTGGCGGCTTATGTAACGTCATCCATCAGAATTATTACAATGTAGGAAGGGAAATGTAAATCAGAGATGCAAGTCGTCCAAACTTGTAGAGCCAAGTGGAGATATTGAAGTATAATAAGAGCATAGTGTGATACCATGAGTCCGTTTGTATAAAACTGGATACAAATTTGAATTTCCGGTAACATTCAATCCATCCAAGGTAGTAAAATGGGGTCTCTCTGCTAACTAATATGGATCGATGGCGGCGAAATACATATCATGTATGTTATAGTGATATTTAGAGTTGTCTGGAGAGCTTCGTATGTATATATCAATGACTGAATACCATAAATAAGGTTAGATTAGGTTAGGTTTTTTTGATGAGTGGGAATAACATGTAAAAGTGATGTAGAATTGTGTCAAATAAAAAATCAAGAATCAAACAACGATGAAATTATCTATCAAAACGGATGAAATTTCCTCGATCAAAATTGGAAGTATGTATCAAAACTGCAAAGGATAGATACAAATGTAGAGACAAGTGGAGATATTTGTTATGCATTAATCCTAAAACACTAAAAATCAAATGCAAGCATGAAAAGTCGATCGAAAAAACATAATTTCTTGGATACAATAGGTTAGGTTAAGGTGATTTTTTTTTTTAACCAAACATGAGGTGAAGCTGATCCACTCGATGGATAAGTATCATACGTAAGCAGGAAATCTCGAAAGATGACACATAATTCGTGGATAAGTTCTTTAGGTTATGATGATTGGGTCTCTTAACCTAACGTGACATAAAGCTGCTCCACATTAAATAACTTTTAACAGAAAATAAGATTTTTTTCTTTTGAAGTAAAAATACCTCAGATGTTAACCGATCCTGCATATGCATACAAAATGTATGTGTGTTTTTGTCTACATTATGCCTCTATCAACCATGTATACGCCTACATTATACCGGCATATGCCGGCATCAACCGTTAATACGCCTACATTATACCGGCTTATGCGGTATCAACCGTGTATACGTCATACATTATATCGGCATATGCCGACATTTGCCGGCATATGCCGGCATCAGCCGTGTATACGTCATACATTATATCGGCATATGTCGACATATGCCGGCATATGCCGTCATCAATCGTGTGTATGCCAGACATTATATCGGCATATGCCGCCATCAACCGTGTATACGGCATACATTATATCGACATATGCCGACATATATTAATTGATAGTTGATCAATGTTGTCGTACATTGATATATATATTTCGCTAATTATGTACCTTGGCCATAGTTCATATCCTAGATCTTGACTGCGGACATTACATATTAGATCTGTTGTAAATATGTTAGAGTGGATATATTCAACATTCGTTATAATAGACAAAAATGGTAGGAACAACACATCCAACATTACAACAAAAAATCTTATTCTAGAAGTGGAACAATACATGAAACTTGCTAACGCTTTAACACCTGTAACAACCACTGCCATATGCGGTAAACTCACAAAACGTTTGAACTCGACAGTCTACTAACGAGCTATCTCCTAACATTACTTGAGATGAATCGATATTGCTGGACTTGTGACAAGCAAAGTGAAGAAAATATAAATAGATATATGCGTAGGCACACAATATGCTAAAGATTGGTAAAACAACAGTATCAAGTGGATAGATTTGATAGGAGTAAAGCTTAAATCAATGAAGAAATACATGACATACTGTATGTATGAAAACCGGGAAGAAAATCCTTCGTTAGACTAGATTAGGATGGGTTAGGTTTACAGCCATCATAACAAACCTTTTGTGAAAAATGCTACAGTGGATCTGGTGAATGCTCGAATAAGTCAGGTATCCTGAATTGGAACGCAATCTCATAACAAAGCCTGAATTAATCAATAACTTCTAAGTGTATAAACTGCAAACGGATCACAAACATTTATGCAAGTAAGACATGCGGGAATAAGCATCTAGTGAAGACATGCGAGCGGATAACATAATTGAGATGAACATTAAATTATTGAAGAACACTCTACACAAATCCGATAGATTAACTCTCCAAGACGACATGGAACCGGACTCAAATCCTAAGTCGAGAGGTGAAACATACCAATATTTTGGATCATGACCTCACAGTAAGCGTATTTTATACCCAACATTCCGTGAAATTAGGCGGATTTATACCTGATTTAGATATATTCCTATGATGACCAACCAAAACATACAACAACAACTATAATATAGCTGAACAAGATTCTCTACTCTACCCCAACCGACAACGATTAACTATTATTTACGGTGTATCCTACCGCACCCAGATGATAAATCCTATTCCAATATCACACGTGAACTGGTTCATGACTAAGATCGTACTCTAATAACATAACAGTCATACCGTAAATATCTGACATTTAACATCAAGTTCATGCATAAAAAAGTAATAATATTATGGTATCTGCTCAAATTCCTTGACCTAACTGATGCTCTGACTTGTAGGACAAAATCGAAGCATACTGTGTCATAAGAACGAGCTCTACAATGCTTCACAAGGTCACTTCTCAGCAATCTACTACTGATAAAAAGCAAATTTTAATGTTAACACCCGGTCATGGTGCAATACCTCAGACATGCATACCATGCATCTGTTTAGTCCATTGTCTCTGAACAATGTCGAGCAAAGTCACATCCTGGACATGACCAAGAATCTATACACAGGTACACAAGGTTAAGAATGGGCCTGACAAAAGTCTCAAAGAATGTGTGGCCATAAAAAGCTCGGCATCTTTTCACTGACGACCTAAGTAAATCACTACAACGATCAGCAGCTTGTTAGATACCAATCAAACAAACACACAGAAGTTAAGACCGACATCCACAAGAACTTACAGAAATCATGTTGAACGTGGAAGAACACCAAATGACCACCGACGAGTGTAAACCACCTCTACACAATGACCCATCCACCCAGTTAATCGTCTTCTAAAACGTTAAACTATACACTTGCTTGGGTTCAATGACGAAATTCCACAGAGATGCAGTACGGATTTACACCTCTTGTATATAAAATCCTCTGATTCTCGTGGAAAAATCATACAACAATAATAAAATAGCATGGAAAATAGTCGAATAAGTTGTTCTACTCTGCTCTAATTAACATTATGCAATTGAAATACACTATGGTATCCCTCATAGTAAATTGGAAATAAACGTGAATGCAACGAGCTTTTGCCTAGGGGACTCTCTAGCTCCTCCTAAACATTGAAGTATGGTCCTACACTAAATATACAATAAAGTAACAACATGACACAAATTGTAACAAATGGAATCGTCTATATCTATAATATCAACGTCAAACATTGTACCGGGATGTTAAAAAATATACATTAGGCACTAAAAATATACAACATGTAACTAAATTATACCTGAGATAATGTTCAACATCGAAAAAACAAACGTAATACATCCTGATATTCCGATATTGTACAAATACCCAATACCTTGCATCGAAGATGTAAACTATACAGAGAACATACAAAACTGAATGAAATAGACTAAAACTGTCAAGTTATAATAAAATAAGATGAATGATTCAATAACCAACAAATTATGCCTGAAATAGTGTGCTACATGGAAGATGCAAACCTAAAATATCCTAAAAATTCCTGTAACTGTATGGGATAACTATTCAAATTCCTCAAAAACAAAACAAATTCAACATATATAAACCAATCATTACTAAGTATACACAACACAATATAATACCTCACAATAAATCCATATCGTTCAGCTACTCTCGCTATTGGAATACCACGTCAATGGAACACCGAAATATCTGCTTCAAAACTGGATAATGCGTTATGGAGTATACAGAATCTCGTAACGAAGCTACTGCATCCTAAGAAATATATGAATCAACCCGCCAACAGCCCAACGTTTAAACCATACTATTCCTAAAGATAATATATACATATGAAATAATTAGATGGGAAACACGCGCAAACATTGCATTAAATTGAATATCAGGCTGGTAGCATGCAGTCAACCAACCTCCGAATGAGTCGATTATACCACAACAAGATAAGAATTCAAACATAGGTGAACATAAAAATATATAGAATTGTAATCCAGACATAAATGTATAACGAAACATACACTCAAAAATATAGAAATCATGACAAATCAACCATGGAAAAAATATACAATTCAAGTTTCAGATATGAGCAACCTCACATAATTTGCCAAAGCGAGAAGAATATGACAAAATGCTTCCATAGATGAAGACAATCCTATTCACCCTGAGCAGATAATTTTCATCTTGAAAATATTCCAGAACGGGATCTTCTTTTGTAGGAATGATTCAGACATATTTTAACTTTGAATGTATATTTCTATGTGTGTCATAGCTCGCAATAGAGCAAACGAATAAAGAAGTTACAGTAGGAGTAAGTAAAACGGAGTGCAAGGGGTCTGATAAATAATATTAAACTAATTGAATCTAAGCTAAGTGTAAATTGATCAACAGCGAACAACGTAGAAATGATACCGAGGTTGAAAAAAATCATCATGAATGTGTCCGGAGAGTGTGTGATTTTTAACCTATAATACTGCATGCAAATCATTATCAATAAAAATTTGTCTTATAAATGTATGTTTGTCATTACTCCCCCTCCTAAAACATTAAGAGGAGCAGCATTGAAAATGCATTTATGCAACATGACATGAAATGGAATTTCAATACAGTATGTCCAGCATTGAAATGCAAATACCTACGTGTAAATAAAAATATATAGCTTATCAACAAACTATTAACATATATAAGATTACCGTCCGTCCGCCCTTCCTCCCCCCTCCCCCCTCCCGCCCGTTAGCTGACTCACGCGTCAAACCAGTTCCGGTCTCGTTGCCGCCTTCCGCCGCTGACTCCGGCTAACCCCTGCCCCACCATAAGTAAATCTATTAAACCCTATCTTATTCCTTCACTAATTTGCGTTTCGCAGTACTTATAGCTACTACTATCAATGTTTGAGCTTTTGGAATTTAATCCAGGTTTAAGTTTGCATCGTCTTAGTTCTTACAATAGCATTTGGGGGACTGACGTGATAACTCTAACTTCGTGCGCTAGAGGGAGCACTCTTCAAGGCGAGGACCCTGTCACAATAGTAATTTGAGTTACTGCCGCGATCGATGTGAGCTCAATAGCGACTACTCGGAAGAAGAAATTTGTAGACTCATTACTGTTCAGTATTGGTTATTTTGAATTTCCTTGAATAATGTAACTCAATTTCAACAAAAGAAGAGCGCTGATTCGAACATTCGAGGAACAATTAATTGTAAAATGTTTACTTCCGTTTGCACAGGTCATTATAATTTGACACAGTGCAATTAAATGTTAACGTTAGCCGAACAATATTTAATAGCATTATTTTAAAATTCAATATAATGGAAACCATTTTGATCCATTATTTCATGATCCTTAAATATGCGATGTAAAATACGCGGAGCAACAACACTCTGAGTATAATGTAGAAAAAAAACTAATCATTCGTCACCAACTTCGTAAATGACAAGTTGCATTGCATACTTTTGGTTCCTGAGAACACCCTAATACACATTTTATCACAATTTGACTTATGATAAAGGCTTTGCGCTGCCTTCGTTGTCATTTACTGTGTCGATTTGCTTGGTGCAGAGACGCACAAGGTTAATGATGTCAGTCATCATGATGGTTAAGGTTTGAATTACTGCAACTGCTATATAAGACAGATCAGTCTGTACTTGGAGATGGTGAAGAACAATTGATTCACATTATGGGAGAAAGAAACTCGAAGGAGGTTTGACAGTCACCCTGTATGTTGCGTTTGAATCTTGTTCCTTGAACTTCTGTTGATTTATTCGTTGATTTCCCCCAAACGGATGTAGTCCGTTTCATGAAAATTGTAGTACGTGGGATCTTTTAACCAAAATTCTGTTACCTCTGCGGCTTACAAATGTTAATCCTTTATTAACGGGCATATATCTTGCGACTGATTGTATTATTTCTATTACTAGATGGTTTAATTCATTAGAGTGATCCTCTCTGTCAGCTCAGGAGTTTGTTCACAGAATGATTTTGCCTTCAGAGGGGAATTATCCCGTAAAAACGATATTATGTCAGCCTCTGAACAAACAATATCCAAAGAAATTACAAGAACTGGAGGTACAGCGCGATTGTCTGGACTATTTTTCCGTCATGACCTCGTGCTGCAGTTGCACTTGAACTGCATTTTATCGCTCTGGAGAACAAATTATATAAAATGGTAAATGCATATATCAGACCGGTCACTGTTGAGCAAGTGCGAGCTAGCGACAAAGGCATCTACAATATCACACAGACACGTTTCCAATATATACTGTATAACACAACTGATTACACCAAAGGCATCGTATTCATGAACATGGTTCTAATCCTGAGAGTCTCCAAATGCCTAGATAAGTTGAAAATATATTGATAGATGATTTTTATAATTAAAAGAAGTAGAATGGGAAATTTTACCGTAAATTAGCGTGTTTCTGGCAACACATTTCAACATTCCGTTTGTTTGCTGTCGGGTCTTATTTTCTTGTGCATTTGTCAGTCTTTGCATTTCATAGTAAATTAATTTAAGCAAATCAATAACTGAAATTGAGAAAAAGATTTCGAAGCAGCTTAAACAAGTTGCGCGGTTATTAATTGATGACGATCATCCCAGATTCGGCGTTGCTTTGGAACAGCAATACTTCGAGTTTGATTTTATCGGACAGACATAAATGTTTTCACAGCTGTGAAAAAACATCAAGAGATGTGACAAGATCCCCTATAGATATCATTTTGAATTTAGAACATTTCTGCATGGTGTGGAATGTGTAAATATACCTCCCTTTCTCAGCTGGAGAGTACGTGGGGTAATTAGCGATAGAAAATAAGGTAGCCTCCCGTCTTCCCGGCTGCAAGGTCTGTAAAAATAGTATCAAATATCAAACTCAAAACATGCGGCACCAGAGGATGGTACTCGGCGACTGCGGCTATTGACTACTCTCGCCAAATAGAATAACACACCAACTGTCAGTGTACAGCACTGCCTATTCATTACGATATCTAAAGGAGGAAACATAATCTAAGTGTCCCAAATAACTGGAAAAGCGTACCAACAAAACAAATTCCTGATTTAGTGTACGTTCATACTCGGACTCTTCTATTTTCGACACTGTTCATGGTCATTGCGTGTGATACAGGTCCAACTGGAAGCTAAGAAAAGACACGAGATATAAAGCTCTGCCGAATTTATCGCTTTCGCTGCCAGGAAATATATTACATCCTGTTTGGAGAGGCGTCGGAAAAATCGGTCAAAAGGGAAAAGAACGTTCTATTGGGTTGTAAGGAAATCTAAATAGGATATCAGTTTTGGAAACGATCTATAGAACTGTTGGTCTGTCTGTTTTTGTAGTATCTTCATATAAACGAGATGGTGACGTTGGTATTACGGGTATTTCTTATATCATCCAGTATGTGATGAAAACAATCATATACTGGTAAATTTCTACGCATTATTTTTTTTCTACAACCAGTCTTACCCGTTGAATGGTCTAGTCTTTTTGAGGTATCTAGGGCATAGTATTACCTACGAATGTACGTACCCGTCGTTTTAAATGCCAATGGCAACTATTCTTATTGGTGTTTTTTGCTCCCAAAAATGTCTTCCTTTATGAATATCCTACAATACCGATCACAATATCAATATTTTCTATTCAGTCACCTCGACGTTATCTCTCGTGATGTTCATATATCTTTCGTGAAGTCAAACATGAAGAATCACCAACAAAAGAATATGTTCATGGGTGATTATATATCATTTTTTTGTTATATAAGCTAACTGTTTCATGAATGTAATTCAAGACATCCGTTATTTTGTTAATGATTTTGCATTAATAGAATACAATGAGGAAATAGTTGTGGAAGAAATGTGAAGCTATATTATTTGTGTTAACCAGTACCTGGGGTTTAGTGACATAAAAGAGGTGGATTCCATGCATCAAAAGAACTTCAGTGCTGTTATAGTAACAGCCTTTGGAAATGAACAGGGCAAAACTCATTCCTCACATTCCTAAAAATTCAATCAACCGCGCAAAGGCAAACTCACGAGATGAGAGTTGCCGGATTTATTGTCAAGCAGGTCTTGTTATTTATTGCAAGATGCTGCGGTGGGTTGGCTTTTGGGAAACATACGAGTCTTACTCAAGATCATATTAACATTGTTAGACGGATACACTTGACCTGCAGTGAAACAAGATGACAACATTGAGAAGAAAATAAGAAACACGCTGATACACATTTGTACGATTACTTTTATTGTTACATATAATTAGGAATCATTGAATTCTTTACAAGACACAGTATAATTGAATCGGAAATGATTTTCAGAATCAAAATTTAGTAAACTGACACTGATATTTATGATGTAACTAACATCATGTATGAAGTTACAATTAGTAGTTTAATTTTTGGATGATTTCAACTTAGAGCAGTGCAAGCCTCAGATTCTTACGAAACTCTCCACGCAGCAATTAATGTGGCTCATGCGACGACTATGCTGCGTGTAGTGGACCGCAACAGCCACAAGCTAGTTCAAAGAAATTGTGAAATAAATAGTCTCGATCAACCATGAGGCCTTCGTCTTCGGTGATCACGTCCTCCTGTAAAATGACTGCACGAGCCTAATTTCAGCGAATGCAGGCAATGAACAAACGTATTATTCGTTGACAATGACATGGTATAATACGTTTGTGAAACAACCAGTGGGCAGCGGAGGACTGGCCCGAGGGCTTGAGAACAATGTGACAATTCTTGTCACATCGCTTTGGTGTTTCTACTTTGGCAGTTCCTACCCTACTGTATGCTATAGAGGAGAATTTGAATGAATTCCCCCAAAAAATCATTCTCCGAACAAGCCAGGTCCCTCATTTTTTTTCTATTCTTTACATTTCCCATCGCGGAATACCCAGTCAAACAATGTCGTCGGAAGATCATACGATTAAGCACGAATATCATCGGTGGTATAGTTTAATTATCAGAATGTGCTCACACGAAAACCGACGTTTATCGGATAATTAACGTCGAAACGACGTCGGGAAGGGCGTTTTTTGTGACGATAATATCGTCGGTTCAAATAGTATAATTACCGGATAAAAAATCTGGAAATGAACATAATTATCGTTTAAATAACGTGTATTTATAGTTAATCATCACATGATTAACGTGTGATCATCATGTGATTATAATCTTTTACTAGATGTTAGTCACATTGTTGTGGGTAAACTATTCCGTGATTAACGTGTATTTATCATGTAATTTTGTTCGTTTTCAGCTGTTTGAAAGAAGAAACTTATTGTCAGTTTTCGGCTAATTATCTCGTACTCACACTGTAGTTAACGGGAAATGGGCATGAAATCAGATCATCTGAAAAAGAGCAGTGGATGCATTACCTATCGACCGACCAGTCTGGTATCAACAATTAATGGGGCGCTGGTCACTCACTAGCACAAGGCATCATCGAAGGCCGGTTATATCCATGTTCTCGATCAAATAGGTGTTCTGCCCGGTTCAGAATATTGCTAACACTGAGATAACGCAATTTTGCACAGGTAGCTTCATTTTTTGGCACGGAAAAATACTCGAAAAATAAAAATAATTTGTTACCTTACGTGGATAAATAATATTAAATGAATTCACGTCATTTTTATTTCGGCGGATAGTCACTATAAATAGATATTTTTGACCAATGACATGAAACTAACTTGAAGTATATCACAATTTAAAAAAATCGACACAAATCATTGACAGTTTCTATTGTGTAGGCTTTCACTTAATTGTGGTAGAACATTGAAAACAACAACACTTAAACATGTTTCGTTGAGATATGACATGGAAGTCATGTTAGTGGGACAACAAAGATGGTGTGTACGGCTAAGCGTATCAAGATGAAAAGGTGTCAAGTGTTTGCAAGAGAAGAAAATGAATAGAGAATAATACAGTGGGGGGGGGGACGAGTTTCGACGCCGTCCTCGTGACCTGTTCTTGTCAGTCGTCAATCTTTTGCAAACCGGTGGGATAAGGATTTGTCATATTTGATATAAGCTAAAGTATTTGATGACCTCGACAAGAAGCTGATACTGATGATGATGAATGGGGGCAGACGGCGGTAGAAAGAGATGGAGAAAGTTGAAATTCGGACACTACCTTCCTAGAATGAAGCGCCACGACACCCGTAGGTCGTGGCTGACGAGAGATGAGATCATGGTCGTGGTTTTCACTCCCGTGGTGCAGAGGTTGTCCAGTTAATATATATTGCAATGTGTGAGGATGAGATCTGCCCTTCAACTTGGATCTGATAATATGCAAAGCAAATAAACCCCAATTTTAATCTGCACAAATAAGTTGGTTCATTACCAAGTGTACATTCATTCTATTGTATGACAAAGTAGTTCATTTCAAAATTTACAGAACACTGCGAATTATATGAATTTGTTGACGAAAGTTTGTAATGAGGTCTGGGACTCAGAGCACATGAGGTCTTCATAGGGTATTTCCACTGACTGCGAAGGCGATCTATGACCAATTTTTCCCTAGTCCTAATTCTCAAGAAGTCGGATAACGATTTTCTTCTTTATTTCTTAGATTAGTTGCACAATTCCTTTCAAATAGTGTTCCAGACAATGAATATTAATCCACATGTTGTACTACAGCCTTCGCGTATAGTGAAAAACGTGCTGTCGGCGCCGCGTTTCCGAAAAGTTATGGTTTCACTTTTCCCCAAATATTTACGTCATGGACAATAGGATTGCACAGTGGCGAGGAGAAATATTGAAGTGAAAACTTGAGCGTTCAATGGAGATAGAGTGTGTAATCATTGATTTGATTTAGTTTAGTATTGTCAAAAACATAGCCTTCATTTACACTGGTTTGATAATTGAGAATCTGCTATTCTCTTGAAATTTAACTGAAATTGTGATCGACTGCAGCAATCGCCAGGGTATGCGGATTATAGATGAGACTAAAATGTGACAAATCCTTGAACTGATTAGAAGGCTTCGATATACAGTATCTTGCGCCGAAAAGGAATCGGTGGGAGATCTACAAGGATAAAAAGTTTATTGTTTTCAATAACAGTCGGTCTTCCTCACGGATAACACACAGTAAATTACTGGAAAAGACTGCAATATTAGCGGACAATTTTGACAATTTTCCTGAGGTGATATGAAGAAGAACGACTACGGTACTCTAGAACGATAATAAAAGCAAACGTTGATAAATTGGTGGAGTGAATCGATGAACCAGTTGCAACATACGTGAAATGTGAGAATTTCATTTATGCCTCGGTCATGTTCTTATTCATTACTGTGATACTGTCGTCGAAATGCTAAATTAATGGCAATCTTATTTCATTCCCAAATTTATCGAATTTTCATATCCATGATTTCATCCATCGGTTTGTATGATAACTAATATGTTGTGACCACTCTGTGGTTAAACATTCGAGAAAAAATAAGGAGCCTTGCTTAACGATACATTGCAATGAGAATATTAGAAAAAATATACAATTTTTATGACAGACATACCTGTAAAACAGTGTTCGCAATAACAATCTACAAATAACTCAAAACTGTTCTGTATCGGTTAATAATCGTTTTGCCATATGTACTTTTTAAATACTGTCTGATATCATCGATTCATGAGTAGTCAATTTCCGTTGGTTATGCTTGAATCATCGACAGCATAACGCTGTAGTTGCTTGAATACGGGTGGCCAATAATGCTGCCATACCTAAAGCTACTCATCAACATATCCATTCCTGCATGCACCTTACCTCAAAACTTGGCATATGCCCTCATAAGAGCATCCCATAAACAAGGGGAGAAGAATGATTACTCAAATCATATGCAAATGAGTTTCCTAGTTGCAACTTCACAAGTCTTGAAAAAAAATATTCGCACGTCAACTAGTGGACTACTTAGAGGATGAAATCCTCATTAGCGAAATTCAGAATGCATATAAGCACAAAACATCTACTGAAGACGCGCCGAACCAAATCTCTCTAAAGCCTTTGACTGGGTGCACTCCGGTTCCTAGTGAAAATACTCTCGCAACTGTACATGCAAACCATCCGGTTTGAAAGCTACTTCAGTATTCGGTCTCAATTTGTCATGAAAACAGAAAGATTATCGCATCTCTTGGGCCTTTTCTTCTCGGTCTGTTTGTAAAGGACATCAGTTGAGGCAGTCCCATTTTGAATGCAAACTGTTAATATATGCTGATGACATTCAATTGTCATTCATTCGACCGGCAAATGAATGAGAAGTGCTGAAGGAAGATGCAGACACAGGGTTGATTCACATACATAACTAGTGTACTTCAAGCGGGCTTCAAGTTCATGCAGATAAAACCAAGTGCATTATTCTGAAATCGGAAGCAAATACCTGTTAAGTACCCAAACTTTTCGTTGTAGACTTCGACCCTAAAAAATCCCTCTTTGTAATAGCGTCGATTACTGTGTTGAAAATCAATATTTGAAATTGATGCTTTTCGTAATCAAAGATGTGATCTTCTCACATTTAAATTGTTGCCCGACCATAAAGGAAAGGGTATGATATCCAACGCTGCCTGCACTTCACCTCGAAGGTAGCTCACGATGGATTTTTTACGTGAAGTGATATCGTGACGCCCTTTCTAAACAATTTTGTCTGGTTAAACATAATTGAGCGACTGGATCATAATGAGGCTATACGAGTCTACAAAAGTCAAATTAAGCTGTCATGACCGAACGAGTTGTATTTACAAATCGTTGAGCCTCCCACAATTGGTCAACGCAGAACGGAAATGATATTGACACAGAGTTCAAAAGAATACAGACTGGTGCAGAAGCGCTCCCAGTTTCAGTGCCAAAACTTCTCAACAATTTACCAGCAAACGTTAAAAACTTAAACAATGTATCGTCCTCTCGGAAAAAAATGTGCCATTCCACTGCTCACCCATAGGCAAGTGCTAGCAGATTAAAAAGACCTCCCTAGATGGAGACAATGTAAGCAACTGAAAATCTTGGAGTCGCGGACACACCGTACCCTCACAACATGAGAGGCTCCAAACAAGAATCACATACGTCATCTAACCTTCCTCATTGCCTCACAGTGTTAGGTGCTTCTCTTTGACATCTATGAGCTGTCGGGACCGCAAGTATTCACGAAGTCACGCAGGATCGGAAATAATTTACTTTTTATCTCGAATAAATGTAATGATGTAATTTTGCAAAACTGTTTATGGTATCTATTCTACGAAAGCAAACATACCATTTCACTTGATATCAAGAGCGTAGCCAGGGTTTCCGCCAAGCAACGCAGTATTTGAACTCACTTGGATCTGGATAAATTGTGGGAAAGTAATTCATCTAAATAAGTAGGATTTTTCTTCAAGAAAACCAATCAGATTGTTTCACGTGATATCGGTTGCACTACTCATTTTTTCATGTTCCCAAAAGTGGATATTCATATAT